>JAQIWE010003114.1:0-12191 GCA_034698565.1 Campodea plusiochaeta | reverse complement strand
AATAGTTGGAATGTCAGAAACACCCTTGGGTTGATGGGTTAATCGATTTGGGTCAGTAAGATTTTGGAAACACTATAATCGTGTGACACTAATATTGTATAGTATATATCTGTATATTATTATTTACACAGAAACTAACATTGCAGCAAAATATAATCCTTTAAATCACTCTATGGTGGTCTTTAAACAAAGTCGATTAGAAAATGAACATTATTGAAAAGTAACTATGAACTCAAACTTGCCGTCAAAACTAAATTTTATCTGACATTATTTAATGATGAACCGACCACTCGAGGATTTTTCACATCCCAGACCTCGACGAACGATATTCGAACAGATTCTTAACGAGGTAACTACTATTAATTATCCCAAACGTGCATTTACATCTCAGCGAGCTGCAGTAGACTATTGTTACGATGTAGCTGAAGATATCGCTCGAGGAATTGACGGTGGCCAGGTCTGGTTAGAATTACCTCAACTATATAAATGATCACGTCTGCTTATTGACAGGAGTTCTAAATTGAATAAGTTTGCTCCAGGTCACTTTCGTAAAATGCGTAAGAAGAGAAAATACGTGAAAGAAGCGGTCAATCCATACACAAGACGTTTTGCTTATAGGAGAATGCCAGTGAGATATAGAATAATTGGATGAGAGATTGGTCAATTATTGAGGGAAAGTGGTATTTGGTATTTCGTGAATTTTAAAGGATAAATTAACAGTTGTGATACAGCAAATAAAACAGTTTTATATTTGAAAAAAAAAAATACTGTTTCTTTCGTCATTTTTGTTGGATAATATTAAGAGCTATGGATAATTATAATTATTATAATAAAAGGTTATACATCAGCTTCACTTACTTCTTTAAAGAGTAAAAATGTTTTTAATTCTCTCAATGATTTTACAATTATTTTTGATTGAAATTGTTAATCAAAATGAATTCTTTACGAAATCATGTGACATCATTACTAATATTTTTTTAGCTTTTTTGACACATTTCCCATGCTGAAATACCCGAATAAAAAATGTGTGGATTTCTAAAAAAAAATGCGAATATCCTTAGTTGTGTAATAAAGATTCAGGTCTATATATTTTTTAAGAATCTTGGCAATCTTTTCAGAAATAACAGAGTTTAAACCAGACTGGTTAAATCATAATTTTGCTATGATAGCATATTATTCAGAGTTACAGACACATTATAACACAGAAAATCATATTTCTGAACAAACAACATATATCTTAATAATTTACTGACGTCGTGAGAGAATGAGTTGGAAAATGAACATTTTGTTATTCAAAAGCAACTATGAACAGAACTTTGTGAAAACTAAACCAGAAAAGTTTCCGCTATCATTTTATTTCCTAATTTTAATAATGGAACCACCATTAGGAGATTTTGGACAACCAGGAGGTCGAATTACGATATTCGAAGAAATTCTTAACGTGGTAACTACTAGTAATTATCTCAAACGTGCATTTACATCTCAGCGAGCTGCAGTAGACTATTGTTACGATGTAGCTGAAGATATTGCTCGAAGAATTGACGGTGGTGAGGTCTGGTTAGAAGTACCTCAACTATGTGAATTATCAAGTCTGCTTATTGACAGGAATTCTAAAATGAAGCACTTTGCTCCAGGTTTCTTTAGAATAATGGTAAAGAAGAGGAAGTACGTAAAAGCAGTGGTCAATCCACATAGAAGACTTATGGCTTTTAGGAGAATTCCAGTGAGATATAGAACAATCCCATCACATTGAGAGCTATAAGACTTATTGAGGAAAGGTAGTAATTTGATATTTCGTGAATTTTAAAGGATAAATTAACAGTTGTGATACAGCAAATAAAACAGTTTTATATTTGAAAAAAAAAATACTGTTTCTTTCGTCATTTTGGTTGGATAATATTGTAGTTGTAAAGCATGGAAAATTATTATTATTAATGTTGATCCAAACTTTCAATGAAAAGCTTCCTTTTTGGCTAAACTTGTTTCAGTGTCGACATATCAGTATCAAAGATATCACATTATATATATAGAGAGAATATATGTTTATTTACATGCCACAGAATAATAATATCAAATTAATTGCAATAAAATATTTTCAGATTTTTGTTTCGCAATATATATGGTTGCGCAGAATGTAAATTGAATCCTTCAGCACACTCACGACTATTTCTTGGACTAGTTGAGTGTTACATGTTGTATAATTTATTTATTTAAAGTTGTGATCATAGTTCTTTCTTTTAGAATCAAAAAAGATTTCGTATCAGATGAATTTCCCTTTTCGGGTTGAATCTTTTCTTTGCAAGTTATTAACAATTAGACGACTCAATAAACAAAATGAATGACTTCTCAAATACTATATAGAGTATTAATTACTTCTGCTATAAAATATAATGAAAATAATTATTGAAAAAAGAGGAAAAAAAGAAAAAGCATCTAAGCATACCGTATTAGAACTATTCATAAAAACTGTAACGACATCAAAGGACTAAAAGAGAAATATATTGAAAATTTAATGCATTATATTACATCCCGAATTCCTGATACAGTTTCGGAGAAAATAAAATTATAACTATATGTTTAATTCTTAGGAAATCATGGAAAGTCTTAAGGGAATACATTGAATTTGCATGAATGTGAAAATATGAGAAATATACAGAGCTGGGAATTCACTATTATTGCATATTCCCTGGACATTTATACAGTAAAAAATAAAGTTTTTATATGTATTCTAAATGTTATCATAACAATATCATTGTATTTTTTCAAGGCTGTAGATAATTATGAAAACAATATTACCAAGGGAAAGAAGAAACTATATATCCCAAAGTAAAAAAATCGATTCCAGTAACTAGAATTAACTGTAGATTAAAGGGTTACTTGCAGCTAAATTGACTTTTCTGATATTAAAACATAATATTAGTCTTCTTGATATAAATAACACATTATTTTTCTTACCTCACAAAAATCACCGGTTGTGAATGTATTCACCTTAGAAAATGCAAGAAAATAAACAGTAAGCAAGCATGGCTCTATAAACAAGACAACTGCTGATATATGAATAAAATGATTAATTTGCATTATTTTTAAGTCAGTTTTGCTACTACATAGATATGTTCTGATGTGTTTTTTTTTTTTGCATATTTTCGCAAGGCAGCTAAATTAAGCAGGTCGATTTGTGCTACCTTGTGGAAAATCTATCGACTATATATAAACAGAAATATCTCTTGATCCGTTGGATCAAAAAATGTCAAGCTTTGCAAAAATTCTTTATAATTTTTTATAAGTACAAGAAAATCACATAAAACCGGATATTCATTATCTGCATGTAACCCTTTAAATATTTTTGATTCAAATATGTGATGATATAGTTCCCATTTATGCAAAAAACGATTCATTCTAAAGTTATATAATTTAGTACCATCTTCAATATATTGCTCAATTTTGCCGTTATAGTCAACTTGTTTTCTCACCCCTGTGAAAGGATTATGAACACATACTGTTTATACCTCGTTTCTCAGAGAGATCAAAAGTGGGAAAACAACAAGAATACTTCAAAAAATCAATAATACTTCAATTTTTAATTTTATAGTATCACTCTGACACTACCAACGAAAAAAAAAACTCCCATTCCGCAGACTCCGTTATGCATTTCATATTAACCTTGTGAAAACTTTGGCAGCAGATACCGATCGCCAATTTTTTTTTTCTAAGTTTTCTTTGAGCGATGATCTGCTCGAGCCAAAACTTATTATATATTCCTTCGTTTTCTTCTTGGCAACTGACAATTGTTAACTCTGTCATTTTCACGTTTTTGGGTGGAATAAAAAATGGGTTTTTCTTACAAATTGTTCAAGACGGAAAAAGTTAGTGTGAAAACAGATCCATCATTTTAGCAGAGGACTCTATGGTTTTGATAGTACTACTGTGAAAGTATGACGTCATCATCCAAATGATGGTTTTTGTTCTTGTAAACATAACCCTTTTTTCTTGTATTTTGTTTCTACAATTAATCCAGTAATCATAATTATCAGTTTTATGACACTTATACTTAAAAATGGTTTCTCTAATTTGATGTTTAGAAAATAATATATTGTTTTTGTCGATTTCTAACGTTATTTTTAAATTAATTTATTGCAAAGGAATATGAAATGTTAACAATTAATAACATTAATTTTTGAAGAATATGAGCTATACTATTAAATTGGAGAAGAGAGTCAAAGACTGGCAAATCTCACATGATTAATGTAGGCTGCGAAAGCCTTGTAAATATGCAAATTATTCGCTGCAAAATACATCAGAACACATCTATTAATTAGTAGCGAAACTGACTTAAAAATAATGCAAATTAATCATTTTATTCATATATCAGCAACTGTCTTTTTGGGACATGAGTTATTTATATCAAGAAGACTAATATTTTGTTATAATATCAGAAAATCAGGTAACCCTTTAATATCATCAGTATAGCAAATTAAAAAATGTATTTAAAATAAATCAGAAGTTATAGAGTACAGTATTCCTGTCATAAAAATATATTATTTTTTTATATATCCAAGTTATAAAGCTGGAAGAATTTTGAACGAGACAATACATTATGATGTATCTCCATTATATTTCATATGTGCAGTTTTCCTAACTGACAGAATATTCCATTGTTGCAAGTTGTCAGTACATTTAGATCGTTTTAAAGATACATCCATCAAATAACAGGCTGTCAACATGTGAGTGTATTGTTAGACATATGTGCAATCATTATGTAAGCACACAGTTTTAAAACACACTCATTATTTGTATGTTTGGAGAGTTAACAACTGATTGTTCCTTCGTAGTTATCTGATGAAGTTGATGAGAAGTTGATGATGAAGTTGATGAGAAGTTCATGATGATGATGAAGTTTACATATAACAACACGGAAGTAATATTTCTTGCCTCAATATTACATAAGCTTTATAATTTAATTTAAAGAAATTAGGGCAAATCTTACAAGTTAATTTTAAATATCAAAGGTTATTATTCTATATCGGTAGGAATTAAATTCACCATTCTCTGTTGAACCTTTTTTATTATCAATAATTTTCAACTAGTTTCGGCGATCAGCGCCATTTTCAAGAAGAAACCTACAAATGATAACAAAAATAAATATAAGTTTCTCAACAAAATATAAACAATATATATAATTATATAGTTGCCCTAATAACCTTTACTGACACGTGATCACTAAATTGTTTTCGCAACTGTTGTTATAGGAAAGATTACGGAGAATCATTTTTCCAAAAATAATAATTTTACCTGTAACATGAAAGACTTTCTTTGTCTCATCACCTAGGTAATGTTTCATATTTGAAATAGTTTACAGTACCTAAAAGGAAAACAGCTAATACCACAGTATTGTATTGTAACCTTAGAAATGTGATATTGTAGGTGTACTGTAATCCTGAGTGCAGACAGTAATACAGTATAATATGTATTGTGTTCAGCTTGAAAAGAAATGACTTCTATAGACGCGACAGACTGTGTTAATTTTAGACCTTTGTGCACTCAGCAACAAAAGAGACATATATTTAGTTGTACACTCTCAGACTACATTAGCTAGAACAGTGATGTCTCCACCTGACCACCAGACCACTCCATGCCCAATATTTTTGTACCTGGGTACCCGAAACTAGTATAATCCTGAAATCCTCTGGTATTTGTCTTATTTTTTCTGTAGCTCCAAATCTGTATAGTTTGATGGAAAGGCGTGATAATTATATTTGTAGAAATTTGAATTTAGCTGAAAGAGACTAAACATCACCAGGTTAAGTAATTTTACACTCAGGAACTCGTTTATTTTCCAAATAAAAACATGATAGGCCTTACAGCGCTATATTTCAATATATTTGAGAGAGCTCATGAAAGTTAATCTCTAATCCACATATGCAGCTAACCGTAATCTGTTGGTTGGGCAACAAACTGGGGAGCAGGAGATCATGGGTTCGATCCCCGGGCGGTCGGCGCCAAATTATTTGTCGGTCGCTCGTAAATCTTCGACATTACTGCTGGGGCTCTACCAGGTGTGAAAATCCTTGGGGGCAAAGACCGACTGGAGCGTGGTGCTGAAGACACCATCTCCAATTTCTGTATTTGGGCCAATAAAACATGACCCTTAGATCCGTGCTTGCACCCCCGATGCCTTTATGCTGGCATGTAGCGGGACAGCAGCAAGGTTACCTAATTCACACAGCATAATATTTTCAGCAGTCATCTTAGCGATCTCGTTCCTATCTTTCCAGAGGTACTACAGAACTACACCGGTCAAGATTACTTGTTCCAATAATTCGGAGATTTTCTTCAATAATACTGTCACGATTACACAATGTTGAGCCACATATAGAAACGACTACCTATATATAACTATCATATACTGTGAACGTATTATTACGCTATAATTATGAATTTATGATCAATTATATATAGGTATCAAACAACCTGTAAACAACCTAAAAACATTCCAAGAATTTAATGCATTTGAATAATTTCGATTAATATAACAGACAATGTATTTTAGAAAGTTCATTAATATATTTAATACTAAAAATTACTTCTTTCAATACACAATGATATATTTCAGGTTTCTTTAGAATGAGAGACTTAAAAAAAAAACAGATCAATGCAATTAAAATAAATTCTGCTGGGAATTTTTATTATTATTAAACAAAATGTGAAGAATTATCCAATTCCTTCTTTTAATAAAGATCCTTTGATCACTTAATAGATAATTTCAATTATGAGTTTGATTACAATTGTTGGTAGATGGTAATTGCAACAAATTAATCTTTTATTTAAACTGGAAAGTACTTAAAATTGAGCAATTTTTAAGTAATCATTATTATTATATTACAAAACTCTAGTGTTTCTTTCTTTTATCTTTTACAGTTAGATTTACACGTGTGGATAGGTGTAATCCAAAAATACAGTCTTCGTGTATACCAACTTCACTTACTCGGTAAGTACTTTGAAGGAACTAATAATAAATAAAAATAAACAAGTTGCCTGCTTGATTATGTTTATCTAATGTCAATGAGATACGTACATGTAAACCTTGTGTTTTGCTTTAGCGTTACAGTGATTATTACATTAAAGGGTTACCTGTAGATAATTAACTTTCCTGTGTTCTGTGAGTTTCTTATACCTTATATTATTAAGGAATTTTTACAAATAGTTTGACATTTTTTGACACAACGGATCAACAGATATTTCTGTTTATGTAGCAGATAGATTTTCCACAATCTAGCACAAATCGACCTGCTTAATTTCGCTGCTTGCGAAAATATTCAAATTATTCCCTGAAAACACATATCTATTAAATATAGTAACAAAACTGACTTAAAAATAATCAAATTAATATTTTTATTCCTAATTATATCAGCGGTTGTCTTGTTTTGAGCCACGCTTGCTACCTTATAGATGTTATTTTCTTGCATTTTCTAAGGTGAATATCTCCACAACGGTAATTTTTTGGAAGGTAAGAAAAATAATATGATTTATTTATATCAAGAAGACTAATAGTCTATTATGTTATAATATCAGAAAAGTCAATTTAGTACATTTGATTGTAATACATTTATTGTTATAATCGTCAGCAGTTATATTTAACATTTATTTAGTAAAGTGACATAAATTATTTTTTGTCTAAAAGATGGTAAAAAATAATTTTATAATTTTCAAATAAGATTTTATTACCTATATTTCATATTATGTTGTTAATATATTATAATAATATTACAATATATAACAGAGTTTCATATGGTTAGCAGAGTGCTGTATGACAGTTTCATCATGTTTTATTTGCCGTCAGACCAGACTCATTCATTCAATCAAAGTATATAAAAAATAATAAAGAGGGTTTCAAGTTTTCAGTTAATAGTGCGCTTCAATTTTTCTTTTGTTTGACCAAGTACAGTGACCCAAATATTCAACCAGTGAAAAACTACAGTGACCCAATATTGAACCCTGTAATACATTTTCTTATTACACTACTATAATATAGCAAACTGATAATAAAATGACCACAATCATCTATACATCTCCTATCCGCAATCCACTATACAATAGCGAACCAGTTTTAAGTTAACCATAGTGCCTTATTATAATTTAATTCAAGGAATTTTGACAAATCTCGCTATATTAATTTAAATATCAAAGGTTATTATTATTGATAGAAATAAAAAGCCGAATTCCATAATAAGCACTCTGTATATTACAGGACATTACCCAACATGTTTCGAATTTAACAATTCATCATCAGGGGTACATCTATGAGAACAAAATAAAGATAAATAGTAGGGCTTATAAAAGTTATGACAAAATAAAAACTTACATAACTGCAATTAGATGTTATTATTTTAAATACAGAACAGCAAGTGCCAAAAATTCGTATTACAGTATAAAAATCAAATGCCATTATTTACAATTTCAAACGCTCTATTAAACAAAATGGAATTTTTCATAGATGTACCCCTGATGATGAATTGTTCTATTCGAAACATGTTGGGTAATGTCCTATAATATACAGAGTGCTTATTACGGAATTGGGCTTTTCATTTCTTTCAATATACAATATTCCGTACATTTCTACTATTGAAACTTCATTTATATTTTTCTTTCAGTACTTATGGCCTGCAGTAAAGAAAAACGTCACAGCTTTTGATAGTTATTATTGTAAAAAATATGGACCATCTCTACCTTTCCCAACTCAAAGGGAAAATCCTAAGGATGTGATTGGTCAATATTACTTCGAAGGAAATAGACTAACTGCCACAGCATGTCCTGAAGAATGTAGACCTGCAAATCATACAGACTGGACGTTGTGTTAAATTATTATTAAGTTCAAATATATTATTTTATTTTAATAAATTGTTTGTTTTATTTACTGTGAGTTATTAAAAATCAAACAGCTGTTCTTTATTTTATATTCTGTTCTGTTTATGTATGCCCAGTTAAAAGATTAGAGAAAAAATATCCGGATGGATCGACCTTATTTTGTAATCCTTGAGTTTACTTGAAAAAATGGATAGAAATAAAAAGCCGAATTCCGTAATAAGCACTCTGTATATTATTGGACATTACCCAACATGTTTCGAATTGAACAATTCATTATCAGGGGTACATATAACTGCAATTAGGTGTTATTAATTTAAATACAGAACAGCAAAATAATATACATAAATATACATAAAGAACAAAACAGAAAATACAGATGTATATTAACCTTTTATTCTCCTTTTCACAGTACATTCTTCTTCTATCTTCCACCGACTTCTTCAACTTCTTCTTCATCTTCATCGATTCCTCACGAATTATTCTCTTCTCATAGTCTTCCTTCGATAATTGAGAAAGATAGTGGTCAAATATTACTTCAAGGAGTAGTCGAAGCTGCTATTAACCATTCAAATTTCATCATTGATATCAGAGAACCATGGCTATATAATCAAGGTAAGTATAAACATATACAAAAATGTTTCTTAATCGCCTATTATTTTTCAGCTGGAAGTCCCATTTTCCAACACAGATTAAAGGTCCCCTGAGAAATCGAGTATAATAGAGAACAAAAAAAGTGAAACGGGATATGCGTATGGGAAAACGGGACCTCCTACTGAAAGAAACTACAAGTTTAAAAGTGAATTACAATGTTATTCACTATACCCCTCTCGCAAACATAAGACCCAAATGTATTTAAGAAAATTGATGATTTTGACAGGAGAAAGTTTTCTTTACAATGGTAAACAACGGCGATCCCTTTGTCCACCCCTCTGTTAGACGATTAGAACTGTCAAAATGTGCTAAATACATTTGGGTCTTATGTTTGCGTGAGATTTAAATAACATTTGAGCTGTATATTTAGATAAGACAAAAGGGGACAATATAAAATGTTAATATTAAGATGTGCTTTTACCCCTAGAGGTCGATACAACAATGTAAAAGATAAAGAAAAACTTGGACTGATGTGGTAATCGAACAAGACATCTCTCAGATTTCAAGGGAGTTCCTTGAGGATTCGAGCACCTCCCCAACTGTTTTTCTTCATATTTTTAATTCCCAGAATCATAAATCCAATTTTTCTTTGTGTGTTTTTATCAATCGCTAGAGTCCTCGATTACCTACACAATATTGCTTTCTATCGGCTTCCGATTTATATTAGGAAAAATGGAAGTGAAATAAAAAAAAATCTCGTAAAACCTGCATAGGAAAACGACGCCCCCGACTAATTAAGGATAAATTGAACAAGAGAAAAAAATACTGTCAGGGTCCTTTGTGCTCGGAACCACACTTTTAGACATTTCAGACCGAGTTTCAGACTGTTTTCTTCTTTTTCGTATTTTTTCTGCTATTTACCATGGTGGATGGTGACTATGAATCATATTCGATATTTCATTATTGACATATAAGGAAGATTACATCTTTAATAAAATTAATTAATTTGAACTTTTTAAATATAGGTTGAACATGAATCAAAGTCGCCTCCAAAATTTTAATTGAAAGAAAACCCCTTTCATTTGCTATCATGTGAAAAATACAAAATATAAATTGCTAAGCACTTTGCAAAACAATAATTGTTAATTCAGGCCATCAGTAAACAATACCGACTATAAATTCAAAAACTCTTACTCATTTTTCAACTAAAAGTAGGTTATAAAAACACCATTGATAAGATTTCCATTTCATTAACTAGTATTTCGATTTACGCGAAACATAAAACACCACATAAATATTCAGTTGAAGTAAATAATGTTTCATTCAGCTGGCAGTCGGCGATGTCTTGAATTTAATAGAAAACTGGTTTGGTAAACTTAGAATTTGCAACAGGTTTCTGTGTATTATACGGTTATGGTAGGGCCGATATTGTATGGTGGAGAAAAAAATGTAGGAAGAAAAAATGTGGTTTTGAATCAATGAAAGTTGATTTAAATATTTTTTTGTTTGTCTGGATAATAAAATATTATTTATTTTAGATAACTTGAATTGTTTTTTGGAGTTTTATATACCGAGATATTTAGTTACGTCAGTTTCAATATTATATTGTTTTTTTTTTAGTTTCAATTACAGGATTCAAACGAACAGGATTTTTTTTAAAGGTGCCTGTGAAAGCTGAGATCTAACATTCCCATTTTACAAAACAGATTTGTAGATTTTAGATTTTAGGTATACATTCTGTAGTTTTTTGTAGTTTTTTCGAGTTTTTTCTACAGCGGGAGGTCCCAATTTCCCATACACATGTCCCGTTTCACTTTTTTGTTTCCTATTTACTCGATTTCTCAAGGGATCTTTAATCAGTGTTGGAAAACGAGACCTGACGACCTCCCTCTGAAAAATAATGGGTTTTTAACTTCGTTTGGCAAAAACTTGGAAAACGATTTAGTTTAAAAAAAAAGTCAGATAAACAATACTTAGAAATTAATTGCCGAGTTTTTATAAGAACACTGGTTCAAGAAATTGTCATGAGCGTGCTGAAGGATTCCATCCACATTCAGCACAACCATATCTATTCCAAAACAAAAATCTAACTTAAAAATATTTTATTGTGATTAATTTGATATTGTTATTCTGCGGCATCTGTCAATTTACTATATGTAAACAGAGTATGTAAACAAACATATATATCATCATTTATGTCCTGCAAATTCCGCTCGATAATAAAACATGGTGCATCGTATTCAAAGTTCTTTCATTGATACCCATTTAAATTTTTACATGTAAAAAATGTCATTATTTTTGGCAACTTGCTTCAAAAATATATCAAGCGATGCTTTTTCTGTTGCTCTTTCAATTTTCAATCCAAGTTACGATCCTGTAAACCGAAAAATACCAGATTCTTCACGAAGTGCCTTACGATAATTTTATTATTATACACATCAGCAATTTTATCTTCATAAAATCATGATCCTATAACCACCTTTTAAATTAAAAACCGTTATAGAAAAAAAAAGACTGCTGCGTGCCTATAACTAGCTGACGTCCGAATTCTGAAGAGTTTGACCGATCTTTAAAAGTATGTAATGGATCTAAGAAATGTTTTCGGTTTTTCATGATAGGTATACTGTATTTTCTATCATAAGAACCCTAACCGTTTAACCCATCAAGGGTGTTTTTGACAACCGCCAACAATACTGATATCCCTTGTTAGTCTGTTTAAATTCTTTGACTTTCTTGCG
>JAQIWE010003113.1:0-12191 GCA_034698565.1 Campodea plusiochaeta | reverse complement strand
AGATTTTTAATTAATAAGGAGCAAATAAAGTACTGCTTACTGGCAAAATGCAATGTTTTTAAAATAATTCTCTCATTAGTTTCTGTACAAGAGTGTACAGCACCACGTCTGATATTGTACAGAGTATTAACTCCTTCAATACTGATACATAATAAAAGGCATGTAAACTATTTATTTACTGATTTAATATAATTAGGTATTGATTTATAAAAGCAGAAATTGTAAATATTGTCTGAATAAAAATAATTTTTTCCCACTCTCTTTTCAGCATTTACTTATTATAAAACAGGTATTTATATTCAAAATATCATTTCATTAACTGATTTATCTGCTGGACGAAAACTCAATATCTATAATTTGGCATTATAACAATCTTATACTCAGAAAATAAGTTATCCTGTTTACAATTAAAGAGTACTCTACGTGTATAAAAAAGATAACTAAAAACATCATTAATATATATTTTTGCTATATTACTATATTAGCAAATTGCAAATGTAGACTAAACTTACTGGAGCATTTTTTTTTAATGTGAATAACGAATATTCTTTGAAAAGTAACCTTATCCCAACAAAATTTCTAATAACTATAACAATCTGATTCTTAGAAAATAACTTATCCTGTTTACAATTAATTTAAATAAGTACTCTAGGTGTATAAAAAAAGATAACTAAAACATCATCAACATATATTTTTTGCTGTATTTCTATATTAACAAAGTGCAAATATACTGGAGCATTTTTTTGTATGTGACTAACGAATATTCTTTAAAAAGTAACCTTATCCCAACAAAATTTCTACCGGTTAAACATAAAAAAAGCTTCCTGTCCCTAAAAAAAACTCTATTTCTCATATCAAAAACCACCCCTTAAAAAACTGTATTTGCACATTTTCCCCTTTTGATACCAAAAATCCTCTTCGAACTTCCTTTTCCCATAGAAAACGAAAATCTCCCGTAATATAAAACTTGTGAATAAATTCTTAAAAAAATCCGAAAACCTTTTTTAGTCCCTACTAGTTCGTTTTTTATTCTTTTTTGCATTCTTCTTTTCCCGCTTATCATGTTTCGTCAGACTTTCCAATTCCTAAAAAGGGTGTCGAAGTTTTTCAGCCAATCAGGTATGCAAGAAAAAGAGGGGTAGGGAAAATGGTGGTTGGTTATTTTGTCGCTAGGCGGTGCTGCTGTAGAGGGCTGATAGTCAAATGGAACAACAGGGTGGATCAGAAATTGTAACGGTTTTTTAAAGGTGAATTTTGCAAGTCAAATTGGGTAGTGTGCGACTTTTTTCTGAGTCCCCATTTGATTTTTTTTAATACTGCAACAATGGTTATAAAATAACCCAATCACATTGAGAAACTCGTCGATGGCAGCCACTTACAGAACTCGGTGTATATTCCAATTATAGAATGCTGCCTAATAATTATAAGATGACTGCATTTTTCCAGGAGAATTAATAAATAAGATATTTTTAGTATAGTTATGATGCAGTCAAGAAACTGAATTTCCGAAAACAAGTACCAATAAAAGAATAATTCAAATTGCCATATTTTTCATTTTACTATAACGTTAAAATAACTTTAAAAAAAATTTAACATTGGTTTTGAGTTGCAAGCAATGTGCAAACTACAACATTTAGCGAAACACAGTTAGTGCATAAACTGTTATCTCCAGTATTAATATTCAAAAGTCAGTAATTAATGAATAAATATAGAATTCAGGAAAACGAACTGTGATACAACTATATTGGTACATGACTATATTGAAACTATATTTTAGTACTAAGAATTTCATAGTAATCATGTTTTTTTTTTTCGTTTATTTCTGCTGGGATTTTTTTATTTATTTATCAATATTAGCGGTTAAAAAAACATTACTTTTATTTTGAAAATATTCCGATACTGATTCATTACACAATTGATAGTAAATATTTTAAATTTAATTTCACAAGAAATAATTACAGTGTATTGTCAGAGGGCGAGTTTAAATACAATATCATATATATTTGCTGTGTATTTGATACATATTTATTTCGGTTTCATTATAATGTTTGATATTGTCACTTTATTGTATTACTGAGATTTAACTCTAGTGAATACACATTATGTTTCGAACTACATTCTTCAATTATATTAAATTTTTCCTTTAGGTTAAATCAGTAGAGTGAGTAGAGAGATGGCCGTTTATACTAATTTATTGTTTACAAGGATCCTTAATGAATCCTTAATATAAATATATCAAAATGACAATTATTATGTTGTAATGACACCGAGATTAAACGTCAATTTGAAAATTCATTTCTAGAAAACTTTAATTCCTTTTAGAGTTACTCAGTTACAATTAATACAACATAACAACATAGGCTTATTAACATAATATACCACTATAACTCGCTTCCTATTCAGAAATTTAAAACTTTAAATTGAATTTCGCCTTTTCAATATTTTAATATTTTTCCAAATCAGTGTTAACTATATATTACTCGTATAATTCACACATCCAAAATTTATTTTTAATAGGTCATAAACTCATAATATATTTTTTAATTTTACTGATTAATACATTTTCTTTTGTATATGGATTAACCTAATTTTGATAAGTAAAAAAAAAAATCCCAGCAGAAATAAACGAAGAAAAAGAGAGATTATTGGAATCAAAGTCTTATATGTACTGAAATTTAGTTTTAATATAGTCACCTACCAATATAGTTGTATCACAGCCAGTTTCCTTAATTTTATATCTCTACATTAATTACTGACTTTTCAATATTAATGCTGGAGATTACAGTTTATCATCAAGCTTTGTTGTTCTAGTAATTATAGTTTACACGTTGCTTGCAACTCAAACTAGTGTTAAGTTTTCGAAAGTTAATTTAACGTTGTAGTAAAATGAAAAAGATGGCAATTTGAATTATTCTTTTACTGGTATTTGATTTCGGAAATTCAGTTGCATTCTTGACTTCATCTTAACTATACCAAAAATTGTTAATTTTGCCGATTAATTAATTTTCATTTGTTCGGTCTTGTAGTTCTTTTTTATTGAATCCCCTCGTATTTAGCTAACGGTATATTAAACCTGTATTTTTTCCAGTGGGAAGCCATCTTTTCCAACACATATATCCCGTTTTACTTTCTTTGTTCTCTATTGTACTCGCTTTCCCAAGAGTCCGATAAGCTGTGTTGGAAAAGATGGCTTCCCGCAGGAAAAAAATACACCTTTAACTTAGTAGAACTCCATACTACAACTTATATAATATTGCGTAATTGAATATCAATCAACGGTTGAAAAATCTGCAGAATATATACTTGAAATTATGGCAAGGGATAGTTTGTATACAACAGCTAAAAATGTACTAATATTGTTAGGAACTACTGTAGATATAAATAAATAAATGTTACATAAGGTAACTTCCTAACCCATAATCTAACATATTAACATATCGATCTTTAGCAAAAGAAACATCAGGTAAACCTATTGTATCTTTTTCTTTGGTTATATTGATATTTATTCTATATCTAGCAATGTTTCAGCCTCAACTTCTAAAGATGTCTACATGGCAGTGAGTTCAATATGATGTATAAGCATTGACCTAAATCTCACATCTTCTTTGAAACTTATATAACTGGAATCTGGAACCCAGCCATTATTCTTAAACGATCTGTACTAAACAAATATATCACCAGTGGAACATATACTTATTTTGATTGTTATAATAACCTAATAATATATTTTTATAGGACAATATTATAAGAAAAATTGAGATCACTAAATCAGATTTTGAAATTAGTAGTAAATACATTCGTAACATAGATTTTTGAATAATGCAGTTGATTTGTTCCTCTCAATTCCTATATAGGTGAAGGCAGTCCCTTGTTTGTATATCAAGGGCATCGAACCAGCCGACTGATGAATCCTATGGTCCTCTATAATATTGTATAATACAGTAACCTTTGATATTGAATTAACATTACGAGAATTGCCAAAAATTTCCTTTGAATTAAATAATGATTAAAGTAAAATACAGACCAGCAATATATAAACATAATAAATCCAACTCTTCTACCACGAAACGAAATACTGTAAGGAAAGGACAAAAATGATCAAAGCCCTATATCTACGACACGATACGCCCTATACCATTCATCATCATACGAATACTAAGATAGAATGTAATTATTTTGGACAGTATGAAAGACATCATATTGCTTGGGAGTGCAATTTTAATGTGGAAGAAGACAACCTAACTCTCTACCCCTGTATATATATGTCGTATGCATTAGAATGCAAAGGATGATGTGAGTGCTTACGGAAGCTAAGGAAAATTCTGAGCCTTGGTAGGATGCTAAAAATATCCTTTGCTTCATTTAGGGCAAAGAGAAGGAATGGGTCTGTCAAACTGCATGGTCTAAATTTAACACTTTATCTCATACTGACTGATTCATTTATTGAACTACATTACAACATCAGCACAACTCATTCAGTTTGGGTTTATAGTCATTAACTATCAATGAGGTTAAGTTTATATGTTTATTACGAGTATAGATATCTTTCTAAATTACGTGTTTTGGTTAAAAGATTATCTGAAATTAAAATTTTCTTCATTAGAGTACTACAGTTCACCGGATGCACTGAATCAGTTTATCTGTTAACTCTACAACTGAAACTGGCCTAATGTATTCTAATGACTATGGAAGCCAAGACTGCTTACTTTGTTTTGTCAATTTTTCTAATGTCTAATATGTTGATTAGGTCAGGTTTCTTAAACTGTAGGCTTAAAAGCCTTGTAAATTATATTTTTTACCGGTTATAAGAAGTTTTTTTAAGATGATTATTTACTGTATTCCTGCCTCTGGTTATCTATTAATGGCATCACTTCATTATCATATTTAATGTTAAATCCATAATAAATACACAGTAATAATGTATACATCATTTTTAAAATAATAATAATAATAATAATAGATGACTAAAAATATATTTGACTTAGAACTCAGTACTGTCGTTTTTATATCTCATATGCTCATTACCGATATACATTTTTGTTACAACTTTTTCGATATCAACATCACATCTGTAACTGTAGGCGGAACACTTAATTTTAATTCTGAATCCCTGCTTGTTTAACAGAAGGATAATAATTACGGAACCAACATCTAAGATCTTATAAAATATATAAGCGTAATTTATCTTCACGGTACCTTTTAATGAAGGATTATTTCTCGTTTACACAAACGCAAAGCGGTGTTTAGACTAAAGACTACTATATACACCATAGGAGTTTCCACTTAACAATGAGATTGCTTGGAAACCACAAGAATTCTACAGAAAGTACTATGAGATTGTAATATTTTGCATAATTAATCATTGTGGCTTGCTACCGTATCTAATTAATGGTAATCCTAGTGAGTTTATTTGAATATATTTGATTACAAAGTGTTGTTATTAAGACGAAGGTATAAGATATAAATTTGAGGTCGTGGGTGTAATTTCTTATCTCTCAGCATGTACTGCATGGGAATAATACAATTAAAATGAGAAGATGTTATTTCGAGCACTGTCCTCAGTTGTGTAATTTAATTTGTCTAAATATTCTCCTTGGTGTACCATACGGTACTCGCAATGTGCACTTTCAGTTAGAGCGTAGGTGGGTATGTATTTGGGTACATTATACAGAAGTTAGTTTCTCTTTGATAAAGGTCCAAAAGATAATAAATCTTGTTGTTTGTTTGTTTCATGTCGTCTGGATTATGAGAATGTTTGCATACATTTTCTTTTCCTCTGGTGCTCTGAGTAACGCAGTATGGTGTTGGGGTATAGTAATGAAAATTATATGGATATCTACAGAGACTGTTATACTTTTTATAACTTATCAGAGCAAATAATTATTATATTATGTACCAGTATTGGTAAATAAAATCTGGACTACTTGATAGCTTTTCTTATTGTATCCGTTTTTAAATATTTTCATACTTATGCCGTACCTTATACCATACTGTATAGTTTCATATTCATAATTACTGGTATAATTTATGTCTAGAATGACCGAATGTGATAAAAACTTATTTAAACATAATTAATGTTACTTAACTGTAAAATAAAGGTCGATCAAAAGATAGATTTTAGTTATTCATGCCAACCAATAAATAACAACATTATATATAAAACACAGTAATTCCACATAAGGTATTAGATAATTTCCAGATATTCAACTTCTACAATAAATCTAACGTTACTTATTAACTTTACCAGCAAACGGCATAAAATTTACGTATTACCGTATTGAAAGTAATTTAGAACGGATAGCTTGTCAACTCGCAAAAGATACTCAACATCTGTTGAACACAAAACAGTATACTCGGTTTTCAACATGCAATATCCTTTTTGAAGAATGGGAAATTTGTTTCAATAATAAATGCAAATTTCCTTCTGTCTACTCTATATATCATTTTAAATAACACGTTTAAATATTGCGTGCGGTGAGCGAAAAACAACCACTGGAAACAAAAAAAGTATAATAGGAGGAGAACGTATAAATAATATATAATAAACTACCCCGAAAATAATTTAAAAATAACCATCAATATTTATTATCGCCCATCATATGAAAGGGTAGTAGCGGATTGTATAGTTATACAAGTATATAGCATGCCCGTAGCTAGGTTTGGAAATGGAAATATGGTAAATGAAGTTTGGGGATAAATATTAGAATGTAATGGGTTAAAACCAATTCGTATGCAAAACTAGATTGTCATATTCTTTTCTGAATGTTCTTATTATATTGAAATTTCGTTTATTTAATAATCATTGCCAGCTTTTATTTACATGTGGGGTAGATTTATTTAGAATACAGTACGTATTGGTTATATACTGGAAATCATCGAAAAAAAAAACATTTTCGCTAATACCGTGTTAAGCTCTGCTTTCTATTCATTCATGAATGGATTCACAGCGAGTGATAAGCAATATCCTTTGAAAATAACAAGGATCGAAGTGAGGTGTTATTTTTTTCCGGTGATTTCCAGTATAAATCATAATGCAACACTTGTTGACATAAAGACTACATATATTTTCAGAAACATTCTCTCATTCATTGCTATACACATTTTAGCTTCAATATTTTCAAAGGTTGCTACTTTTTTTTGGATGGCATTTATATTATTGATAAAACGTCCTATAAAGTCGCGAAATGTAAATAGGGAAGTAAAAAATTTGATACGCTTTTTTATCTTCACACAGTCATATCCTCTGCGTACGGCCATACTTTTCTCCAACTATCATTGGCAGCAAATCTTCTTTTTCATCATTCATTGCTTTTGATACCCCCATGCAAGTTTGCATGCTACTTATCTTTTTTCACTACGTGCGATTTCTTAATATGACAAAGCGTACTGCTATAATCTGCGTACACTGAAAAAAGACATTTTATGCATAATGAACTGCTTTCTACTTTTTGATAGACGTTTGGGAACCATACAGTATCAGTCAGACAGAGTAATATATCACTTCAGGTCTATACCATTCGTTTCATGCTTGTCATTTTTCCTTGGGTAATTTGTGCGAGTTTTACTTACTCTATTTTATTATTTCCTTCGAATCAATATGCTTATTTTATTGTCATGAAGTCTTTTGTGAAATTGCTACTTGTATATAAATATAAGAATTTTACTTTTTGTTCTAGAGTAGGAAAGTTTCTGTTGACTCTCCTATATAGAAGTTTGTCTTCGTTTCTGAAAAATTGATGATGGGTGTTTCTTGTAAACGTTCTAGTTATACTGTTTGTAAAGAAAGGAATAGCGATTACTTAGAGTTCTTGATACATGTTTTTGTAGGTGTGTTATGGAGGCATTTGTTGAAGAAGTTATACTGTATTATATTATACATGTTTTTCTGCATGAATAATTTTCAACAGTTAGTTTTATCTCTTCCATTTTGTGAATCCGGAGACACATGTTGCCTGATAAATCAGTATCAGCACAATGCTGATTTTTAACTGCAGTTATTCTACTAAACCTCCCTATATTCAAATAAACATTAACCACAATACCGCTGTATTATTTGTGTAATTTCCAATATTTTACCATAACGTCATTGATCATTAAAACTGTAATGAGAATCATAATTATTTAAACTTTCATCCATAATTATATTCCATTAATATATCAGGTTCCTATACATATAAATGTAAAAGTTCGAACAAGTATACTATCAGATGATTTATTTTTTATTAACCATATAACTGAATATAATCATACAGTACATCAATAATTCAATTGTGGTTTCAATATTAGCTACATTAAAAGTAAACATGATATTTTAGGTTTGAATGTGGATGACTGGATGGATACAGTTATGAATAATATTAATTTCTATACATTTTAACCAGACCAAAAGTTACCTTAAGGGATATTGGTTCATTATATTATATTCAGAGTCCAATCATACTCTGTTTTATTGCATTAGGAAAAGTAGTTAAACAAAGATTATAAATATTGCAGTCTCATTATTAGGATTTGTTTTTTATTATACGACTAATTATAACATGAGAGTTTGACTTGTGCGCATTACAAAAATGATCCCTGCTCAGCCAATAATAGCAATACAAGTATCCTGCTCCTTTAAAAAAAAAAAATCTTAACCACATAATAAATCTAATAAATCCTAAATATAAATTTTAATCTAACAACATTAATCTACACCAAATCATCATGACACTACACAACATAGAGTAATTCCTAAAAAGGACCATTGCATTTCTCTTTACTCCCTGCTCATAAAACATCTCATCATCTCGTATATCTAAGCACGGAAGCAAAAAGCAGAACAGTTGTCATCAATTTGACTTCCCCTTCCATTATCCAAATCATAAACAAGTCCAAAAGCAACTTGACGTATAGAAGCCTTATCACCAAGGAAAAGTGACTGTTGATACTTAAATAGACACACAGAAACGATACTTCAAACGTATTAGAAAGTTGTATAGTGAAGCCCACTGATGTAAAAAAAAAAACACAGAAAGGATAAAAGCGTCCAAAAGAATAAAATGTCATGATACCAAATATGACATAATGCTTCAAAAGTAGGTTAGACGTACTTAACCATCACCCAATAGAAGATACGAGAAAAGGAAAAGAAGAGAAATAAAGGGCAGACTAAGGATCACTGAAGACAAAGTTAAATTTAGTATTTGACTCATGCTCTGAATTCGATTCTCTTTGCAATTAATATAATATATTATTACAAATGAAAGTTTGTTTAAATTCTAAAAATATGGATTAGTATAATGATGTTTTCTTCTCTGGGAGAACAATCAGAATTAGAAGAACATAATTATCTCAATGGCAATGTTTTTTTATTACAAGTTATTTTAAATCATATTTTAAGTTATTCAAAACTTAACATATGATATTGTCGAACTCTTCGGTCACTTTACCCCGTTGACTGCAATTTAATTTAGGAATTAATTACCTATAATCAATAAAAAATATTTCGAAAGTATCACACGAAAAGTTATGGATACAGTTGTAACAGACTGCAATTTAAAACAATTAAACTAAATTTAAACATTACGAGAAGAAAATCAAAACTACTTCTATAATATATTATAGAGATACCAAAATCAGTCTCATCCCAAAATCTCCCATCCCCTCTAAACCTGGCCCTAACTGTCCTTCTCTTCCTTCTGTTCTCTTTGAACTTGAACCCAGCAATGTGTGGGTAAAGAGCAACAGGTGCTTTTTTGAGATGGACATCCAACAGTGGGGCTAGGAATATATACAGCAGGTGCTGAGAAAGCAGCAGGCATTCTTCTTAAGATTAGAAATCATGAGATACAGCAGCACTAAAAACAGATTTTTTCTTTTATCTCCATGAGGGAGGAGATAGGTGATTTTTTTTTCTTCCTCTTTTGCCCGAGCAGTAGGCATATGGAGAACGGTAGTATATGTAGTTTAGAAAAATAATGTATTGTACAGTGATTTTTTGTAGAGTTTTTTTCTGGAAGCTTGTTAGAATAAGGCGGTGGTTTTGATAATTAGATCACACGTGGGTCAGGATGAAAATATGTTTGCGGTCTTAGATTAAAACTTTGCTATGGAAGGTAGTTTTGCTTAACCAGCTGATTTATAATACTTTTTATACCAATATTCTAGTCTGCCAATAACTTCGTACAGTACATTATTGTGCAGAAGGAATGGGTTTGAATACTTTGAAATCGTCAAATAAATTTATTCCGTGGCTCTGTTAATTTTTCTCTTGTTACTTCTTATTTTTGGTATAAATAAAGGCTAGAGATTCACTGTAACGTCAAACTGCTGAATTATCGCTAAAATCATCTTACGGAATCTAAAGATGTCTTTGTTTAATGAAAGTTAGACCTCTTTGTTTAATATGATTGTATTGGATATATTTAAAAGTAATGACAATGTCCTTATTTGGTTTGACACATTTTTGTAGATCGTAAAGACATAAACTATCACTTGTTTCTTTTTATAGTTAAAGAATGGTCAAAGTTAAGTGTTTTATCATACAAATAAGAATATGAATAAGGGTCATTCTTATTGTTAATAGCATAGTTAAAATAATACTGGTCACGATTGACAATCACGTAAGAAGAAAACAATACTAATATATTCAACTGTCGAAATATTCAGAGATTGTTAACTTTGTTGCTTGTGGATGATAAAAGCAGGAATATTTATATTTCTCTGCTTACAATATCGAAGTCAACCAAGATCGGTTAGAAAAGTATCGTTATGAAAAAAGAGTCAAATTATTCTCTCAAATATAAAACAAATGAATTATTTAAAATCTGACATCAATTCTTAATATAAGCTATTTTACAAAATAACATAAACAATAACTTATAATTCAATACTTTATTAGCTGCACTGTAAGCTTCTCTAATATAGACAGAATAACTGCATAACAAAATAATAGAATGGATAACCTAATGTGTTAATGAAGATATATTTTATACCAGAACATAAACCAATTAGATGTGAAATTAACTTCGATACATTAACTCTCTGCTCTTCTAAATTCTACTCTTTCTGCTAAAACTTCCACATTGTCACTTTCCTACCTCACTGTGACGGTAAGTTAATAAAACTGTTTTATTCCTCATAACGTCAGGTAATAGTCAACTTCAAAACCTACTTCATAACTCACTACCATGCCTGTGTTGCCCCTTCTAATATGTTGATGGAGGTACTATCTATCAAGCTGGTCACAATTTCTGTTTGGAAGTCCTGGAAGAGATTTTTTTTAGTGCTATTTTTTTTTACTTTGAATTGTTATTATAATTTTATTATTATTCTTTAATTAAACCATGTTATATCATTCAGCAAATTTAATTTTGTCTTTCTCTTTCTTATAGTCTTTTCTTGAGAGCTTGTTTATTTGTGAATTGCAGTGGATATTAATTAATATATAACGGCGAAAACCCTTTTATCGTTTTCGTATCATATCGATTTTCGATAAGATAAATTGCTGTCACCGATGGCTTATATTTATGGGAACTCGACTGTTTTTATTAGTAAGATCCATTAATCGTAATTTCATTTACTGCCATTATTTTCTTATTAGTGACATAGCGATTTTCCAATTAATACTTCGGAGCTGATTTGCGTATTATAAATAGTAATTTATTGTCTCTCTGAAAGTCTGAATTGCATTGAATTCACATTCGGTATAATACATGGTATTTATAATAACAATAAAAAATGTTGCTCTAATACAAAAGGTTTAAAAGTTTTAGAGTTCTGTTGATAGTGTCTTTCATGTTAAACATATTGTAAAGTTACGAGAAAAAAGAAACATAGATATGTTATAATAGGCCCTGATATATTTACTTATTGTACGAGTGTAATAAATTATGCTTGAAATTGTTTAAAAGGTTAATACTTATCCATTCTTTCTGCGTTGAATAATAATAAAAAAAGAATTAAATTAAAAGGAAGGCAATTAGAATACAAAAAATGGATAGTAAAATAATCAATTCCACTTCGCAAAAGGGAAGCAAAAAAAAAAAACAAATTTAGAGAACTTTTCCCAATACTAACAGAAAATCCACCATTCCTGTTCAATCACTATTACGAAATCAATCAAATTAAACCTGCATTTTTTTTACAGCGGGAAGCCATCTTTTCCAACACACAGATCCCGTTTCACTTTCTTTGTTCTCTATTGTATTCGC
>JAQIWE010003112.1:0-12191 GCA_034698565.1 Campodea plusiochaeta | reverse complement strand
AATTTACTGGTATTTTGAACTGTCCTGTAACTATAAGGCAAAATCTGCTGTTGTTACTTTGTCAATAAATAAATAAAAAAAACATTGTTTGATATCTAACCTGTATATTCTGTGGCACATCATTCAACTCTTGTGTTTGTACTTGTATGTTTGGTAACCCATAGAGATCAGATCGTCTATGTTGTTCCAGTGGCATTTCTTGTTTAATCTTTGTTATGTAATCAACATCGATCTCACATAAACATAAACCCACACCTTCACTTACTTGAGATACGATTGCACCCCATGGGTCAATCACCTATGATAAGATGAGAAAGGGAAAAATAATTTATATTTGGGAAATACATGAATTAAATACAAGTATCTCTCACACATAATTGAAAGTTAGTTATTCATTTTTAGATATTGGGGCAGAAAAATAGATCGTAAAAAGTGTTATGTCACGTTCCTTTAAAAATGGTATGTTTCTCCTTGTTTTAGTTTCTGCTGGGAGTAAACATCGTATTGTTCAATGATAGAAAATGCTGAAATAAAACTCTACAACAAGTGTAAGGTAATTACTGTAATTGAAAAACTTACTATAATGTGTTATTTACCAATCACCATCAAAATAGCTGTCTAATGTGTATCGGAAATTTATTTAAACTCCTGTGTTATTTTGCCATTGTTTACTCCCCAAAACAATCCCACTTTGCAACAGTGACATAGACACGTTTACGACCTATTCCTTAACAAATATTTATATTCCGCCTACTTCATTTTTAATAAATGATATTTACGTAGAGTAAATGGGTGTATGATATATTTAACTATTCATTCAAAATAAATCATAATAAAGCATTACATTACATAAAGAATTAAACTTAATGTAAATGTTGTATGAGTAGGGCCAGGAGTTTGTCGCTTTTATTTCTAAAACAAGTCGCATAATTTATTTTCTCTAAAAGGGCAGAAATTAACTAAAAAGTGTTTATTATAGGTCTATTAGGAATATAACTTTTCAGCTTTTATTTCTTTAAAAAGTGCAAAAGAAGTGCAATATTTCTGCCTTTATTATAGTAGAACAATTGGATTTGGAATTTTCAACATTAAATTAAAAGAAAAGCGCAGGAATTTCTTCACAAAGCGTAGAAACAAGCAATAAACGAGCCAAACTCCTGACCCTATGTATGAGCATGATTCATCAAAATTCACTTCTATCAACTGGTATCAGTGATTTTGATTTCAAACATTTCAAAGAGAAGGAAAAAGGGGACAATATACGATGTTTTAATATTTTCAAGTAACCTCTAGTAGTTGATAAAACAATAAAAATAAAAGAAAATTTGTGTACATTTTCCTAACTTTTACAATAGGCCTAGAGAATAAATTTACACTGATTTTCCAATTATAGATTCCACCTAAGAATATATGAATTATTTTAAAATAAGATTATTTTGATATTGAAAATGACAAAATACAAATGTACTAATTATTTACACCATGAAAAAATGAAACCGTAAGTGCTCAGCAATAATGAAATAAATATCCTTGTCTTAAAATAATCTCCCGAGCCGTACCATTGAATGTCCGTAGGTATCCCTTCCCCCACCATGTTTTCCAGTTTGAGCTGCAGCTACAACATAACATTGATTCTCTATAGCTCGAGCTCTCAACAATGATTCCCAATGAGCTAGTCCAGTACTCATTGTGAATGCAGATGGAAATGTTAAGATCTCAGCACCACTTGACGTTAAGTAACGACTCATCTCTGGGAAACGGAGGTCATAACACTGATAATAAAAGGAGTTAAGGAACAATAGTAAGAAGATGGTCTCTTCAGAAGGGTTACTGCCTAAATACGATATTTATTTAATATTTTTTTGAAGAGTTACCAGTTCATTTTGAAACTTTAATAATTAATATACATAATATTTATAATTTTGAAAGTAAATTAAATTCAAAGGAGAAATTTTAGCTGGTTTTACTGCTAATAACTTTTTTCCACTGTCACAAAAAAATAAAAAATTCTCTTTTGTGTTGTCTCTCAAAAAAAAAAATAAAGTTTGCAATAAAGTTCATATGAAATAGTGGGAACTATTGAAACATTATATTTCCTTGAATATTTGAGAAATTAAGAATGCAGTTTGATATCCTTCATGTCCACAAATGGATAACTGCCTTAAACCACACTATTCTTTCCTAGATAGGTGAAAGCAGTCGCTCGTTTGTAGACATCAAAGGTACTAAACCACCAGACTGTAGAATCCTCGAATATTCAGTGGAATATAATAAACCTTTCGAGAAGGAAAAAGGGGAACAATGTGTAATGAATTAATAGTAAGAAAAAAATGTTAATATAATCTAAACCTTTGATATTTTAAAAATTAATAATGAGATATTTATCGGCATTAGGCCTACTACATTATTTATTGAAAACTTCATTTTTTTTAATTCTTCACAATCATATATGTTCCTGTACATACAGTATTGCTAAAAGGATACAATTTGCATTCCAATCTTCCCAACTGGTGTTTGAACTGGTTGTACAATTTCCTTCCCTGCTTCCACATAAGATGATTCTTTCAAGTGAATGTTACGTTCAGGTAAATCAACATTAAATAAATGTGTTTTACGATATGTGCTCACCACTTCACCTTTGTCGTTTATTATTATGTGGGTGTTGTGGGTCTTAGGGGGGGACGAACCACGAGCCTATACATAAAGTAGAAAGAAAAATGAAATTGATCACTATTCATAAATGTTTCCTTATCTCAGAGTTTTATATATTTATTTATAAATTGTGCTAATATAAATTCAATGAGCTTTTCACATTCCTCTTGTCAATTTTATATAATAAGGTGGCGATATTACCAATAACATTATTGATATTATCAATTCCCATGTTACTCAATAATGTGAAGTCTTTTTATAATTATTGTTCTACAATTCCATATTAGTAGTAAATTTGTTTTTAAATAAAGTTATTTTTGAAAGGGTTACCTGCAGATAATGAATTTACAATTTTCTGTGGTTTTCTTGTACCTTCCATTATTAAAGAACTTTTAAAAAATGTTTGACATTTTTGGACACAACTGTTTAAGAGCTATTTTGATTTATACAAAAGCTACATGGTAGCAATCCTTAGCACAAAACATCCTGAAACAAAACAAATCATGTTGCTTCCTTTCGCTGTATCACGAAAATATGCAAATTACTTAAAGGTTTATCATAATGTTAGTTTATCATAATAAAATCATGTTAGTTTATCACAATGTAACTATAAAATAGAAACCAAATTGACACAACAAATAGGCAGAATAACCATTTAATTGAGATATCAATAGTTGTCTTATTTTCAGCTGTGTTTGCTTGCTACCTTACAGCACATTTCTAAGGCCCATATCTTAGCCACCTGTGATTTTTCGATGATAAGAAAAATAATATGAATTATTTATACTAAAAAGAATAATATTTTTATGATTAAATAAGAAAACTCAATTTAGCTGCAGGTAACTCTTTAAATAAATGAAGAGGAAGGAAAACATTCTCAAAGTAATAAC
Source organism: Campodea plusiochaeta (assembly GCA_034698565.1). Classification (NCBI taxonomy): domain Eukaryota; kingdom Metazoa; phylum Arthropoda; class Diplura; order Rhabdura; family Campodeidae; genus Campodea; species Campodea plusiochaeta. The sequence continues at coordinate 8,649 of JAQIWE010003112.1, read as the reverse complement.
AAAATAATTAATGTTTAAATCCATGTTTTTTATAAATATTAAATATGCTTCTGTCGTCTGCATGTCTCATAATTTCTGATAAAGTGAAAAATCGAAATCACTTGACAGTCACACAGTACTGTGATGTCACTATAACAATTACAACTTATCTTTTAACAGAGTCACAATCACACAATTCATACATTTACTATAGATAAGGAGACACACAATTAACATGTATCATGTAATCATATTAAAGTAGCTCCATGATAGATAACTATATAGGTTACTGGTATTGTTTATTATCATTTAGAATTATTTCCATCAAATAAAATATTATTTCATAGTATTTTCAGAAACTTTTACAGACACAATGTACTTACATTATCAGCCTTAATAGTATGCATGAGAAAAAATACAGTATTAGTATATTATGTTACACTGAACATTTCCCTATTGATAATATCTTAGCAGTTAAAATATGATTGAATTATATAAATATTATAAAAGTGTAAATTAATAATGATTTCAAAATTGATTACAAATAATTCATTTATAAAATTTTAAAATTCTTGATACACCAGACTACGAATTAATGTAGAAAATCTACTGGAAAGTCAAAAACAATTTTATTCTTACAGACAAGATTTTTTTTAAAACATAATTTTAAAGTATTAAATTAGCGTATGAAATGAGTAAACTAGAGATAATTATGAATAAAGTTTAACGAAATGAGGTTATAAAATTAACAAGTAAGTTTCACAATATTTGTAAATTCCACCACTCGAATTCCGCTATTACCTTCTCATGAAATCCGCCCAATGACAACCATATTCCTAAGTTAAGTGCCACACTTTTATATCTAGCTATAACTGGACCAGCTAAGTCTTCTGATAACAATACAGTCTCTTCTTTATTGTTGCCAATGTAATCAAAACCTTCAGGAAGGAATGCCATCTACGAGGGGAGATAGGGAGTTAAGAAAATAATGTCGTACGATACTTTTTTTAAACAATATGTTACTTCTCATATCCCATATTGGTTACTTAAAATTATTAACTATTTTATAAGTTCTGGGGGTTAAAAAATTATAGAAATAAAATTTAAATTATTAATTGTTAATATTATTTTAAATTAAATTATTAGAAGCTTGCAAAGAAATGATTTAACTGACGAACTACTTTGCATTTTAAAAATAAATTAAGAACAAGAAAAATCTCGGCTCAATTGGGAACCTCAGTATATCCAGAACAGTGCTCTACCAACTGAGATATTGAATCTGACAAATTTTTCTCATTCTTAATTTTACATAATAGTTACTCGTTCGAGTCCCACTTGAGTCGAAATTTTTCTTGTTCTTAATTTATTTTTAAAATGCAAAGTAGTTCGTCAGTAAATAATTTCATTTATAATTGTTAATATTTAGATCGTGAACCTCTAGTAGTTAATACTAAATAGGCCCCCTATTAACATTGTATATTGTCCCCCTCTGTCTTCTCTACAACTATCCAATTTAAATTATATTTTCAACCATTTTGATTTTAATTTAAAGCTTGTAACCACAAACACAGAAATAAAATGTAAATGCCATTTGTTTATTTTTAAATACGATTCACAATTCATTTAAAAAAATATTCTTTGAGCATTGCTTATTTTCATTTTCTTCGAAAAAACTCAAAATTACTGATAAATCAGAAAGAAAGTTACAAAAAAAATAGCATCCATAGGCCTATGATACTGTAAAAAAATATTTGTCTAGAAATAACTTTTCTCTTTGCTGTTCATGACCTCAAAAATTATCTTCTTTCTTTATGATTAATAATTATTTTAATCAGAAAATTGAATAAATTCCAACATTTATTCAAAATCAATTAGACATCAGAAATCAATAAACTCATTAAAATTGGATAGAAAAGAAATTGAACTTGAAAACAACAACAAAAAATTCGTGAACTGTTTATCTGAACATAACTTCACAGTGAATAACCCTAATTGTTAAAAAATAAAAGTTCAACAATCCGATAAATAATTAAAAATATTGTGAGATGAATATCTTACCTTTGCCCCCCTATCCTTGGCTTTCTTAATAAGGTCATGTGCTGCTTGAAAGTTTTCTTCTTTGTTGTTAGAACAGTTGAGCTGAATAACAGCTATTACACGGTTGCTAGGAAACATTTTCATTGACGATTGTGTTGATATTGTTGAAAAGAAATAAGAAGAAGAGGAAGAAGTAGAAGAAAATGAAAGAAGAAGTTTACGAACTGATGAGATAATCACCATACACAAGTGGTTGCTAAGGAAAACAACAACCAAGTTAACACCTAGGGAGAGAAAGGGAAAAAATAAAAATATAAAAAATTGTTCAGTTTCAGAATTTTATATATTGTAGGCCTACTGATGGTTTTATTTCAGTTATCCTCTACTTTTGCCCTTTTGAATGATGCACTGTTTTGCTAATATTTCCTAAAATTCTACATCTGTCAGGCCTAACATTATAGTAATTAAATTAAAGAATGGTATCATTTTAAATGAACATCTTATAAATTTTTAGTGGCCAACATGGTGCAGATTAAAAACCAAAAATTCACTGGAGATTGCCTAACAAGACAGGAGATTGACTTATCTGGGACTGAATACTGACCTGTCCGAGACAGGACGTTAACCTACCCAAGCTGAAACCTAAGCTAACCTAACCTGACCTTACCCTGTCGAGAAAACATTTATAAGAAAGTTTTATTTTCAGCAGTGAATTTTTATTTTTTATCTGCATTGTGTGATCATTTCATAAATTCTACTTATGGTAGCAAACATGTCGCATGGCGTGTGTATAAAACGATTTTTGACAATTCCCCAGTAATTTGATATTATTTTCCTTTAATTTTTTAATGAATTTTAGAAAAAAATTATTAAATTCAGACAATCCGTCTGAGAGTTGTTAGTTTTTAATGATCTGTCACAGTGACGTCATGGTAACAGATGATTTCTTCAAATGGTGATATCTCTGGAACCGTTTGTAATAAAAAGCTCATTCTCTTTTGAAAAAATCTCGATTTTAATGTTTTTACCTTCCGCTTTGACTGAACGTCTAAAGAAATTTTAAGGTCTCTATTTTTAACCATTCAAAATTTCCAAAAATTCGTAAGTCCAAAACAATGGAACTAAAAAATAAATTTCTTTCGCCAATCGTAATCGAAAAGTACATAAGCTGCTACATGACAAAATAATATCACTTTAATAAAAAAATGTTCAAAATCCTTTTACATAACGTTTTAAAATATAGCGAGAGATTTAAAATAATGCAGGGATGCAGAATATGCCCGAATGCTCGAACGAGGTTTGGGGGAAATTTCCAAGATTTTGGGGAAATTTGAGCAAAAAAAAAAAACAAATTCTGAAATTGTGACATTAGATTGTGATGTTTATCTCTAAACTAAACAAAATCTAAAAAATTATTCATGTGAATAAAGATTTACTCTGAAAAGAAAAAATTATATTGAAATATTATAGGCCCTACTAGTATATTATAATTATTATAATAATTTAATTGAACTTGTGAACTGGACACAGGGACCTTATTCAAGGGAACATGGAGGTCAATAGTAATATACAAAAACCTCTCAAATTATAACATGTTTGATCTATAAAAAATGCTAGAAAAGTTAAAATTTGCTTAGTTATAATTTAAGCTTTTAGTAGTTAAAAAATTAAAAAATTTAGGCTCGGGCTATGCCCTCGCAATGTAACACTTTCCCACTAATTTCAACCCAGGTTGCCAAACTTTGACATTCACTCTTCTAATGTTACGAACATAAACGAACTGGAAAAAATGTAAATATTATTGGAAGAATTACGTTATATTAATGTTAAGAAGTTGGGGAAATCTCCGAACACTTAATACATGTTCTGGGGAAATTTTGTATTTCAGGAATATTCTGCACCCCTGCAATAATGTAGAAGAATATAATACATCCTCTAAGACTAAACGTGGTATAGACTTATAAATTATAACTGAAGTGAAATGAACAATGTTATCAGTTTTTACAATACTAATTTAATAATAATAATAATAATAAACTTGCTTTATTTTTTGTAGCACAGTTAGAACAGAGTTGTCCAGCTTGTCCTCTCTTACACTGAACTACATTCACTTAAATAAAAGTATATATTATAAACTTTGAACAAAAATATGAAACAAGAAAATAATAGCATAAACAAAATAATGATTATTATGACAAAGAGAGCAACAGCATAATTATATAAATAGTTTGAAATAGATATTGGAGAAAATATATTTTTAGAAAAAATAAATATGTTAAAATAATAATAATAATAATGAAATTGTAAACTTCACTTTAACAAGGATCAATCATTAGTGAGAACATGAAGAAGTGCTATAGTTTTATTTTTGAATATATTCAATGATGGACTGAGAAGAATGCCAGGAGGAAGACCATTCCATAGTGATGTCGCATATCCACAGAAAGATATATGTTCGATTAGTAGTTTGTACATGATGATGAAGCTCATAGAATTGAAAATTTTTAATCCATCTGATAATGTAAGTTTTTTTATATGTTTTATCGATAATATTTTAATTAATTTAAATTTTGTTTGTAGATTGAGTGATCCGATGATGAATCGTGCAGATTCGAAACCGGTAGTCCAACAATAAATATTCCATCAGTGCAGAGTTGAGCGTATTATTTTGAATATAGTACACTATCTATTATGCGATTTCAAAGTGATTTTTATTTTTGAGTGTATACACTAAATAAAATATGCATTTTTAATATTCCAGATAGTTATCTTGCCTATCAGTCACTGACACATTCAATGGGTTTCATTCAGAATAAACGATTATGGAATTTCTGTACATCGGAGAACAGGAAAACATGTTTTGAAGTAGAATACATAGAACCATTTTGTAAATCACTTCCATTTCAGTTAATGAAAACTGTTCGTTTGAGAATGAAAAGTGTTCAACCACTACTGGAAGATGAAAGGTAATGAGATATCGAGATTCAATAAAAAGTTAGTAATGTTTTTGTTCACACGTCATATTCCTACCTCCCGCGAAACATCCCGTGCTGTACGGATGGGCTGGTTTGCTTTTTTGTCCACACGTACACTTTCAATCCCGTCTGATCAGCCATGTTTGTTGATATTTAAAGTTGATTTTTAGTTAAAAAAAAGAGATATTTCTTTCTTTCACTATTTGAAGCACATGGAAGAATTCAATGCCGTCTCTAAACGGAAATCTCGATTATCGTAACCCAATTATTTTTAATGATTGGTTTTTCAGAGGTTTTTTTTCCTTCAAATCATTTAACTTTTTTTACGCCGAAGTTTAAAATTATCTTGAAATTGGAGGTATAGAGACGGCATAGAACTTTCAATTCCTATACATTAAAAGAAAAATCAGCCAAATATATTCATATAAATAACGAAGTTATGGAATAATTACGGAAAAAACTTTTAATCGCATTTAACCTTCACATGGGTAACTGTTGACCTTGAAAAAAGGTGAGATAACATGGATTGATTGTATGGTCAATATAATTTACAGTCATAAGGGTTACCTGTTACTATACAGTTTTTAAACTTCTACCTTCCAAAGACCTTAATGTATAATATATGAATTCAATTTTCAGTTTAAACTTAAAGATTATCCTGTTAATTCGTGATCCCAGAGGAATGTATAGTTCAAGGCTGGGACAATATTGGTGCAGAGGATTTGCAGAATGTGATGATCCTTTTCATTTTTGCTCTGACATGGTTAGTGACTATTATGCTGCCAAAGAACTAATGAAGAAATTCCCTGGACGTATTCAGTAAATTTACATTATTGAAATTTACTATATATAATAATCGAAAGTAAAATATTAAGTATAAATACTTAAGCAATTTATGAGCTAGAAACATCTCTTCATTTATTTTTCACAAAATGTGTATCTCACTTTTTTTTCTTTCATTATTTTATTATCATTATTATATTGGGCATATTGGATTATTTTCGAGTCTTTACCTTCTTTCGGTATAACCAGAACTATAAAATTCGCAAAATTTTGACAATTTCAAAATCACTACAATATTTTATATTACACTAGCTGAGGGTACCCGGCGTTACTGCTCGGTTCTATATTATAAAAACATAAAAGAACTTGGAATACTTTATTAAAATATTAATTCAAATTAATACATTATGTGAAGTATTGCAAGCTATTTACTATTTAAATTAAAGGCAATTTAGGCAAATCTTACAATATAAATTTAAATATCAAAATTATTATTTTTATTATGTTATACCAATATTAGAGGACCATAGGATTCAACAGTCGGGTGGTTTGGATAACATGAAAGGGAGACTGTCTTCACCTATACAGGAATGAGTAGTAAGGGTAGATCAGGAATGAGTAGTAAGGGCACGACCGAGGTTTCGACCCATAGAGTCATCATCAGGTACACTAAGAACGTCTAAGATCCCCTCCCCCCCTATGTGTGGCGATTACACTACGCCACAGCCTATTAGACCAGCAGACCACGGTGAAAGACTGGAGACTAGTATGACTGTCTTTAGACTAGTATTTAACTTACAGGATGGGTTTGACTGTATGGTTGGGTTTTATTCATAATATTCAGTGATAATATTACATTACGATTAAATTTTTGGATGAAACCAGAAGAACTAAATACATAGGATGAATTAAAAATCCGCCTTAAAGTTCTTCTATTTATTGGATTTTATAACCGACTGCAGTTTCGGCTTTTGTTAACAGTCATCAATATTATTTTAAATTTTTTACCAATTGCCTTGATAATGGCTTTTTAAAAGCCGAAACTGCAGTCGGTTAAAATAAATCCAAGAAATAGTAGAACTTTAAGGCGGATTTTTAATTCATCCTATTATAGTGGGTATATATAACAAAGTAAATTTTCAGATATACTTCAAAGCCGTCATTATTGAAAATGCTATTCCTTGTAAATATCTCTCTAGCTATAAAGATTTCTACATAAAAGAGTACTTATTTAAAAAGTTACTATTGAACTGCGTGCACTTTTAACTAACTTAATAATCAACAAGGAATCTAAATTAACTAATACATTATAAGTACGTATAAATGAGAAGTTGTTGAACTTCATAATGCCTGAAGAGTTATAACTTGATTGAGTTAAAGTTTTGTTATTATTACAATCATGATATTCCAATGACTCACAACACTAAAGCCGTTTCAGCTGGAAACTCAATTGATTATTATGATATCAAATGGGGAATCCCATTCATGGAACGATTACGTCATCAAATGAAACTTTAATGCTAGGATGACGTCATAATCATATCTCAATGAACACCCAATAACAACATTGATACTTTTTGCAGTTTTGAGTAAAGAAAATAGTCATTGACAAAGTTATTACACAAATGAAAAAGTATAAATAGTATGAAAAAGTGTGGTATGGCACAGAGTTCCCAATTTGTAGATATTATTGTCTAATCCAACAGTCAACAAATATTCACAAAACAACAATTGTTATTCAAATAATAATTAAAGAATGCAAAGAAATATTGATATAAATAAATTAAACCGACTTACTTTACACTATAATATTAAATAAAGCACAAGAGTAAAGCATGTACCTCGGTAGCTTAGTGGTCATAGCAGTGCAAGGTTCGATTCCCACTCGAGGTGAATTTTTTCTTGTGCTTAATTTATTATTCTAATGTAAAGTAAGTCGGTTTAATTTATTTATATCTAAATTTCTTTGCATTCTCTAATTATTATTTAAAGTAATTTAAAACTTCTTAATTTGGAAGTATTTTTTTCATTTATAACCGTATTCAGCCAAAAACACTGAAATTTATCTCTTTTTTTTTAAAAAAGAAATTTTCATTAGAAAAGGAAACTTCCAAAATTGGTTAAAAAAACATGATAAATTTTAATTATTTTGTCATGTTTACTTCTGAAATGGACAGTTATGAAAGTAAAGTTTCAAACGTATGTGAAAAAGGATTAAAAATTTTACTCTGCCTTACCGAAAACCAGCTTCTTCAAGTTCAGTCAAAAACTTCTTGGCCGTTTCCATAGTTGGACATCCCAAAGCCAAAACTCCAAAAGTTACAATATCAGGAGAATAACGATATTCTTGAATTAAATTCAAAACATCCTAAGAAATAAAATTAATTCAGTTATTATAAATAAATTTAAATTATTTTGCTGTTTTTTGTTACCTTGGCATCTTGAAAATCTCTTCTAAAATTTCTTCGTTTGATTAGTAAATTCAAGAAATCCAAGTCTGGATTTAGAGAATATTCTTTCATCAGAGAAATGAGATCCTGGAAGAAAATGATAGAATAATATTAATTAAAAACAAAATAACAAAGTTTTCAATTAGCATTTTTGTTACCATTGTAACTAGTGTTTCCAGCGGGTACCCGTTTTTTGATTCGGGTAACGGGTAGAACTTTGGGTAATAGCTACCTAATTTTTTTTTTTCCGTTTTTAAACCAAATAAAAGTCTCAGGAATTTAAAAAAATGTAACCAATACCGGTAACATATTTTCATTACAGCAGTTTCACAAATAAAGACTAGAAATGTTTAACTTGAGTGAGTGTATATTTAGTTATTTACAATTTAAGAATTTACATTACTTATTCAGTTACTCCAAAGTTC
>JAQIWE010003111.1:0-12191 GCA_034698565.1 Campodea plusiochaeta | reverse complement strand
GTACAATATACCCTGTTAGTATTGTTTATAAGCCAGTTTTGTGTGGAACTGGGGTGTAATAATTTCTAAAGGTTTTAGGTAATTCACGAATCATTTCACGTTTTAATAATATTGTTCAAGCTAACAGTTCAATTAAACAGAGCTTTATCTCTGTGGGCGATATATTCTAGTAATTTATAACAGACTAATTTTGTAAAATTTCTTAAACAGGAAGCCTTTAACAAGAGTGTTATTTATGATGTCTTATCACCGAAATTGGAAGCAGAAATATCGCATCATCCTATACAATATCATTTGGTACAGTAGCACCGTGAGGAGATTTAGAGAAATACGTGATAAACACTATGCATTCCAATGCCTAGAAAAAAATACTCATGCTCTTCACGCTGAAAAATGTTACCTATGATTTATGCTTGTGTTGTTAGATTGCTAGTATTACCAATAACAAATTATTAACACTACTCTTCCATAAAATATTTTAACAGATAATGTATTGAACACCTTGCTTTTCAACTGTAAATTATTTTATAACTACATTTAATTTGAAAGCTCATTTTTGATGTTTGTGAGAAAAAGAAGAATGCACCCGATATTTATAAAAAAAATATATACAGACACGAAATCTTCAATATTGCCAACACCATAAACAAGATTAACAAGGGAATACGTGGAAATTTCGAAATAAAATGACTATAAATTGATTTGCGAAGACGTTACAGTATTATAAAGCGTAATATGGTATTTGTAGTTTGTATATTCAATTTATATTAATTTTATTGTTAAATTTTTACGAATTTTTGCTGATAATATAGCATATCACGAAGTGAAATGACTACTAAACTCATGTGTTTTTAAAATGGTTCCCAGAAATATATATGCAAGTATTGTGCACCAAAATAAAACTACAAACGAGTACTTTCGAATGCGTTATTACTTATTTAAATAGCTTTTTCCATTCTCGAGTAAGGACGATTTGAATTTGTCCGGGTTTTTTTTTTTGGAGGGGGGGGGGCATCCTGAACATCGATACTTGAATGTATTTCTCTAATTTGAGTGTGTGAATCACCTAATGCTTAACATTTGCATTGGTAGAAATAAGTTAATTATTATTTGACAGGTGATAAAGGTGATGTTTGCAATAAAGTTACTTCTAATTCTCCATTAAAAATCATTTGTTCTTTTCCAAACTGACTGTGTCAGTATACTGTAATTTCACTCGAGTCCTTTGATGATAAAGTTCTTTATTGCTGATAAACTGGAAATTCAAAATGAGAATTTGAGAAAGTATCCTCCTATTTTTACAATTTATTACAGAGCATAATAATAATATTATAATTTAGAATTTACAAGGTCATAACATATAGTTTCCGGTGAGTAGCATGTATCTGGATGTACAAACAATATCCTTCAAGTTTATACAACCCATGTGCCTTTCTAACATAACATCTACATAACGCTAGGGGAGAAAGAAGATTCCAAACATTTCAAAATCAACATATGATATCGGAATATTTAGTCACAATAATGATAAATATTTTAAAGAAATGTTACTCTCTTGAATGAATTTTAACTTTTTCTTATGTATCTGGCTCAGATTTTATATTTATATAAGTCAGTAATTAACAGAAATTTCATAAAATTATATGGGATTTAAAATGTATATGGTTATACACAATTACGCATTTAAATATTGAGGTAAAATTGACATTGATTTTTTGATTCAGTGAAATAACATAATTTATTCATTCTATCTAAGTTTATATTTTGGAATATATTGTCATTCCCTTTAACAAAAATCTTATGTACTGTAAGTTTCCTCATTGTGACTCTGTCAAAACCTACTTAGTAACCGCAAACCAAGAAATTTCTTTCTCCCTAGTCATTTTTGTGCAACCACCACTGACACAGCTATACATTAACTGCTTCAAACTTGAGAGAAAGCAGATTGGAAAACTAAACTTTTTTCAAAGAACTTTTCAACAATTAACCAAAACATTTTTACTCTCATTAGTTTAAGTTTAAGAGATAGATAAAGCAGAAAACATGTGATCAAACTGTTATTTACATTTTTATCACTACTGTCGCTTTCATATGCATATTACTCGACAAATTATTAGAACTTTACAGATTTATTACTTCTAATTAATTGTCTCCTAACTTTACATGCTTGCAATAGCAATTTATATTTTATTTGGTGAGAACAAAGTTCATATAGAAAATGTTGCAATAAAAGCAGTTTTTTTAGTTGTTGTTACTGTAACATTTTTATCAGTAAATATACCAACACAAGGTATACCAATACTGTAAAATAAAAAGAGGAAAGTTTGTTTAAAGCTTTTATTTTCTTTTAAGCTAATACCATTCCATAATATCTTCTCGACAGTATATCTTTTCATAGATCAACAAAGTGTCATCAATTCTCAACTCTGTTTCGTTCATATTCGAAGAGACTTTTACAAACGGAGAACACAGTACTGTAACATCTGAAATGAAATAGAAACAGTATTAACTTTAATTAATTGATATGAAGATACACGAAATACAATCTACTTTTTCTGTATCAAATGTCATTAAAGTAGATGTGGCATTATGCTCTTACAATGACAGTTATTGGGCAAGAAAATGTTATTTTTAAATTGTCCGATATTTTTAAGGATTTATTTGAAATAAAATAAACAACCAGGAATCTGTTTTCTGCGTCAGTAAGTACGTAGCTTAAGGGAGCAAAAGGGTGAAAGATCTTCCGCAACGTAAAGTCCACAATATTCATACGTCGTACGTAATCATGATATGATAAATTATACACTTTCAGAAATTATACCGCATAATAACTTGTCATTGTATTTTTAAATAACAAATACCATGATTCAAAGTTCCTCGAATAGAATAATCATCTTCCTTCAGGTTGATCTTAGAAAGCTAATACAGAATATCTGAACATACATAATCTGTATGCGACAATAATACATCAGTTTCTAGCAGACAGGTTTATGGAAGATAATACGGATCCATATTACAAATAAATACGAACCTAAGTCTGTCTTAGAAAACGAAAATGCCCTTATATACTGGGATCGCCCTATCATTACAGGTAGGACAATACTTGTGACTAAACCAGACATAACATTAATAACTAAGAAAAATAGATTAGGTTTCTTGATCGATATTGACCATGCAAATGATCATAATTTGGATGAAAGTTTTCAAACCAAAATTAAAAAATACAAAAATTTAGGAGGAGAAATAAAAGAAATGCGAAAATTAGAGAAAGTGACAATTATTCCAATCATTGTCTTATGCAATGGTCTAAGACATAAAACCAGTATGAGATGATTAAAAAGCTAGCCATTCCCCCCGATAATCTCATTGTCAAAATACAGAGGTCAGTAATTTTAGAAATAGCCGTCTCATTCGGAAAATACTAGAATAGAAACGCTTAGTTGATAACTTACTGTGTTTGCAATATGCCCACAGTAAATGAGTCGATAATTAATGGGCAAAAAGAGAAAATAATAACAATATTTTATTTCAGTGACTAAGGATAGGGCTCACGGCCCTCTCTTCTCCTTAGCCACATATACTGTACATCAAATATCAGAATAAAAGCAACTTGTTTAGATATTGTTTTAGAAACTGCAGATAGGAAAACGATGAAGTAATGAATTTGCAAAGACGAAGACAGTGACCAAAATCTAAAGTTTCTCTTTTCAAATACTAGAAATTTTAATAATATTTCTTGAGAAATTTTTACTTTCTTTTTTCGTTCGAAAGGGCCCCTGTCATTGATAAAAATCGTATGAACCAGTTAGGATCATCTTTGTTTCTTTTGCATTGAAATACATTTCAGAAGATTTTGAAGGAAAAAGTAAAAAAAAAAAAAAATTTGAAAGTTTACATAAAATAAAAATAGATCACTTTTAAATTGAAAATATTCGAGAAAATGTAATATTACACTGATTATTGAAACATTAAGCTTTTGAAGTAATAGTGAAGTTTTATTTGAAAAATAAATACTTGTTGTAGTGGTATTCAGGTCGTTAGTTCATGTTGTAAAATTATGCTATCAATAAACCTGAGAAATATCGTTAAATGTCTTACGTCTATTGCACACACATTATAATTACAAAACTGAACATATGATAGAGATGGTATGCTAATTTAGTCCCTTTTCATCGTTTTGGTCTTATAAGCTTACTCATGTAAGCTCTTTTTACCATAATTTTACCATATTTCGAACTTTCCGTTATTTTATCACTTCTTCGCCAGTTCGCCTTTCTCTTTCTTTCTTATAAGCAGATTGTAACTTCCATTAGATTGATTAAGTAAACTAAGTGACTACGTTGTATTACGATCAAATCTGGCTTTTCAAACTTCTTCATGTAAATAGTGTTATATAAAAGTAGCATAATCGTTTATCGTTATGTTATAATCGTTTCAGTACGTACTTCAAGAAATAGATTGAATTTTGCAATAAAAATTTAGGTGCTGTTAAATAAGTAATTTAGAGAAATCAATGGAGAACAGTATAAATTGTTATATTAATATGATTTAATCCCCATGAACGAATTCGATACAACGAAAAGAGGCAGAGGTAAATTTGGCCAGACGACGTTGCAATTTAATTCGAGGCTTCCAGCTTTCAGATTAGCAGAGCATCTATTTAACAGCGCCTTGTCCATTCTACTGATCTACCGACCATTAATCTCCATGATTTAAAGTTGTACGCAAACCACAGTTTCAAAACTATAATGCTAAGAAAAGATCTATATATTACAGTACAAACAAATACCAAGATTCACTCAATTTAAATCGCACATTTATAAAAGGCAAACGAAGGCAATGCTTTCAGTTCCGGCAACTGCACATTTTTTCTTTGTCCTTTATTGTATTAATATTAAATTGTACATTTATTTATTCATCTACTGTCTGTTGATTATTTGCAGCCCGAAATTAAACACTACCTTCTTTTTTTCACTTTATAAACTCTATAAATAATCTATAGAAAGTTATAAAGTATCAATTCTGTGTGGTATTATATCTGAAATTAACAGTCAATCATTAGAATTACAAAATAATAAACTCGTGGCTCAGTTTTTTTTTATTTTTTTTCCATGATTAAATGGCAGACATGTTGAAAAAGTTTTCCTTTACTTCAAAAAATGAGAAATATGATATACGAACTTAGATTAGAATATTACAACAATATATCTCCCTGCTGTAATTTTGTATATAAAATTATTATAATTTTATTATTTTCGAGGAGAGAATATATTTTTACGTTATGATGTGATTGTTATTGTAATAATATTCTTAAAGAATTTAAAACACTAGTTCACAAATAACCGTTAGACATAATTATAAACTACTGAAGTGATCACAACCTCTTATATTACATTTGAAATTTTCTGAAATATAAGTATAAAATAATATTATGTCAATACCAATGGTGCTTACATGGATAATGGGTTCAAAAAAGCTAGAGAAATAAATAAACATTAAAGTGAATTCGTGTACTCATTATGTAATCAAACATTTCAGATGATAATACTGGCGAGAAAAATAACAACTAAATCATAATTACATTTATTTCTTCCCTGTATTGATTCATGAACTGATGACTGCATGATATTATAATAAAACTGCAAGGTCTTGACATTTTAGTGAATAAATTAAAATAATTTTTGCAGATTTTTTTTTTTAAATATGTAAACCTCTCAGCAATAAATTTCTATCACTCCTTGTTAGGTGTTTCAACAAAATTTGATTTGTTAATATGACATAAGAAAAAAACCTATTATGACAATATCGTCCACTACATAGGTATTCAGTAAAAAATGAATGATTAGCCTAGAGAAAAAATTGAAAATATGAAATATTTTACATATTAATAAGATTGTTTTATCATTATTAATTAATTAAATCAGTATAGAGTAACAATGTTGTACAAAATCTGCAAATGCCATGTCAAATGTCATGTCATTACAAGGGTTATTGTGGAATACATCTAGGTTAAATATAAAAATTTGAAGTTATAAAGAGGTTGAATATAAATAGCAATAGAAGCCAACTTATGTTAATTAACCACCGTATAACATTCGATTCTGTAATTAGACGTAATGTATAGAAGATCACTTCAGATTGACAGTTTATAATTTGTTGGTTTATATCGTCACGTTAATGAGATATTACAGAGTATGTATACATCAATCCAAAATTAAATTATTCTATAAAGTAGCTATCAACTATGTTTTTACTGCCGGAAGCAGAGATTATTTTGTGAAAGAAAGAGCGTAAATAAACTGATGTACAGCTTTGATTTCGTTCAAGATTATTATTTCAAATTAATTTTCATTCCATTTAAATATGATTTCAGCTAATTTTATTTTATAGCATGTATGACGAACCAAATAATAATTGGTAATGAGGAAATTGATTCATTAATGTTATATGTCAGCCGTTATTACATTTTGTACAATTCAATCACATCATAATTAATGTGGAATTTACTATTTCTTGAATAATAATGTAAAGTGTCTCCACATAAGTCAGCGAATCGCTTATTTAGTTATTGTTATGAAAGTTCGTCAAGCCATTGCACACAAACACACAGATGCAGAATATCCCAGTTATACTTACTTTTGTAAAATGTGGTTTGGTATAGCAGTGTTTTCCTCTAAATCCATCAAGAGCTTAAATTGGCAAAATTTGGTTGGTTCGTTACAGATGCTTTTCACTACTTCAATATTATAAGGAGTCTTGGATTCCATAGTGAACATATTTTTAAATAATCCAGAAGAATTAGACTTGGCTGAACAAATGAAGCAACACAGACAAAGAGTCCAAACCTAAGAATAAAAAACTAATGGAAATAGCAAAAAACAAAATTAAATACACTTCTTACATTCGCTTGAATATGCATTGCTACTGTGGAAATTGATCTTTCACTACAAATCACTCACTGATGTATGAAGGAATATTTTGACTGCAAGGTGCTTTTTATATCTCGAACAATGAAAATCTGTACAGCATTTCCAGAAATTACAGTAAGTTATCTTAGTGATATAATTTCTAATGAAGGAGGATCCATGACAAACCAGAAACAAAAATAGCCCCAAAGAGATTTTTCATTTATTACATTCTGATAACGTTAGAGGATGATGAAAAGCCTTTCCATTCAATATAAAATACTTACAGTACCTTTTGAATGTCAGATGCAATCACTTTAAGACTTATCCCATTTGTTTTGTTCTTAAGTAAATTGAAAAGAATAATATTTTTCATTTTTCATGTGCCAGTTAATTTGCTTTCATAGAACTTCAAAATACGGAGGATATTCCAAAATCAGTATATTTCAATCGTCATTAGAATATCCTTTTACAGAAAAGTAGTCTTATGCAGTATACGAATTGTTAATTCTTCAGAAATCTTTCGAACTGTTTTTCAGCAGATCTACCTGGAGATTTAAAGATATGTAATTCACTATACAGGGTGGCCTAAAAAAAGAAAGACTTGGACACAATTTTCGAATTTTGTAATGTAATATTTTCTGAAATAATGAAGATAGAAAGACGAAACTAAAAGCATATGAAAGACGTTCTCGCTATATGGTTTCATGTTGTATTTTAGCCACTACGAAACGGTCATATAAATATAATAAAAAATGTTTCTATTATTATTATTTGAAGATGTAAAGAAGTAATAACAGGGCCGTAGGTACGATTTTATTTCGGAGGGGGTTATTAAGAAAGTTATGTCGAAGACCATCCGAGGAGCGCCACTAATAAATGTTGAAAATTCTAATGAAAATAGCCATATTTCAGCTGACTTTTTCCATTTCGGGGGAGGGGGGGGGGGTTGAACCCTGAGAACCCCTCCCTTAAATACGGCCCTGAGTAATAAATATAACGTTATTGTTTGTGAATAACTGTATTTTTTTTTCTTTCCTTTACTGTTGCTTCACAAATAGCGATTTTTTTTATCATTGTCACATAAACCTCCCTTTACGGTAAATTTCATCTCGTAGGCCGTAATATGGCATGGATTGTCTATAGAGAACAAGATGTTCCTTCGCATTGTTTTATTTCGTCTTTTTAGCTTCACTTTCAAAAAATTTTACTTTTTAAAAAGCTGTACCTCATTTTTTTGTATCACTCTGTATATAGTTAATAATGCTACTAATATATTAACTTCACTTTGAGTAGTTTATAAAAAATGTTATTTAATTTAATCAGAATGTAGTATAGGATAAATAAAGAATAATTCAAAAATTAATTAAACCAACATAATTCTCTAGTGTTATATTGGTATGAAAACGTCGATTTTGTTCGATGGTTTCTTTTGAATTTCTTCCTTCGTGGTATATAAATATATAAAATTTAATAGCAGATTTTCCTTTTTATTTCTTATTTTCACTTTCCAAAGTCGAATACGGTCGCCTAGCTATTTATTAGTCTTTCATATATTACATACAGATTTGTTTTGAAATAAGAGATACCACGAAATAATTCAACAAATTCTATATGTTACTTTATATTGGACAAGTATTTTTATATATAAAATATGCAATACGCTTAATTATAAAGCATTTTTTGAACATTGCCTACAACTATTTCGTTGAGATAACTATATGATATATATTTTTTTATTTCGTTGGTATATACAAACGTATTATATTGAACAGGAAATACTGAGCACTGTGTAGTAATACTTATTTTACTATGAAGAATGAAAATAGTATCTTCAAATTTCATTTACTATGAATACGTATATACATGTTTTTATTCGTAAATGTTAACCATTTTTCTGCCATAACATGGCACATACATTTTGTAGAACCCTCGTTTAAAATGTTCCATTATCATTATAAAATCTTACGCGAATCCTTCAGTCTAAAGGAAAATGTAAATTTTGATATTCAGGAAGAATTTCTTTTATTGTATGTGTAGGAGGACTACTGATTATGATCTCATTATATCTTTTATATTTTCATTGTAAGGTAAATTTAATAAAAAATTGAGTGAAAGCTAATTTCTATTTACTGAAAGAGAAAAGTTATTCTTTCTGCTCGTCTTAAAAGGATAAATGAGTGTTTTCATATCATTTATCTTTTCGTTCTAAATTCAATTATAACATCTTTTTTTTTTTTTTTTTTTTTTTTTTTTACATATATTTATAATTAAAGCACTATACTAAATGTGGAAGAAACCGAAAGTGTAATTTTCGTGCAATTAATTATTATTGAAGAAAGTATCAAAGAAAAATACAGAGGATTCCAATTAGCTTTTTAAAAGTTATTGCATATACAGAATTGCAGTAAAATTAAAGTAGTTTTATAATTATACAGTCGATATACCGGTATGTTTCGGTTCCGTGTTTGTACCACAATGTTTTCTGTAATCCTACTACTGCCTATGCTGCTTAGGCTACTGTATAATTATCATGTTGTGATTTATAGGATTTGTGATTATTATAGATTATTTTTTATTATATACATATCTGATTTTTTTATAAATATAACTGAATGTATATCTGAATTTCCTATAACACCACTTTCCGGTTTCAGTACGACATCGCACATGCTAAATAAATAATCATGAATGAAATAATAATAATAATTTCGGAAACTAATGTAGTTCTTTTAATTATGATTGTGATTTGGCACTTTTGAAATTTATTTGATACGCTATGTAGAATTAATTATTCCATTTAGCGAGCTGTAATAGATTTAGTTTTCTGTATCCTAAAGATTTTTCTTCGTAATTTGTGAATCTGTATATTAGATCCTGTTCAACTTCAGTAATTTACTAATTTTCCAGTTGCTTGGAATAAAACTACCAGCAATGATCCTCTATATGCACAAGGTATAGAATCCTAGAAAATAGCAGATATATAAAGTAGAAATTTATACAAGCACTCTTCATAATATTACCTGATTATGGAATACGGAAATGAAAAGTTAATTATATTTTCCTCTGTCCATATGAACCTTCTCATTTATGTACTAATGATAACATCAATATATTAGGTTCATCACTAACTTATACAAACGTATACAGGGTGGGCCAAAAAAATGGCACCACTTTTGCAAATAGAATATTTTCTGAAATACCGTATTAAAGCTAAAAACCGGATTTACAAAACAACGGTAAGAGAATCTTCTTCTCTTTCTGAAAATAATCTGAGTCTTATTATAGCCGGTACGGCCTGATAACTAAAAAGTATTCCAAACAAAAGTTGTCAGCAATAGTATAACAATAAAAATGTCACATTTTTAAGGTAAAACAGCAACACCGTGACTGAAAAAATATTTTTTTGAATAATATCTTATTCTGTTCTTTATTAGCAATGTTTCACTATAATATGCCTCAGATTTTCTTAATAGTCTTTGAAATAACAGGCTGTGAACAATCCATAATATACATGATAACACGTCTACCTTTTAGATAGATTACATTTTGGAAAACATGAAAAAATGGTAATACGGTGAATTACAGGCTGCTATTATAGACCAAAAAAATTGTTAAATCATAAATATTTATAAAAATATTGTTTACTGTTAAGTTTTAGATTTATAGAAAAATAAGGATTTTTCAATATACTGTCATTAGCAACTTTTATTTGGTATACTTTTCAGTTATAAGGCCGTAGCGGCCGTAATACTGCCCCGATTGTCATAAAACTAGATATTTTCTGATATAAGATTTAAAAATTGATATACCGTTGGAATAGCCAATAGATTATAATGTGTGTACTTTGTGATATTACAGTAAATCAATTTTTAATGCTGGAATACCAGAATTTTACAGGGTATATTTTTGTCGCTTTAATGAAACTGATGGTTACTGCTCTTGTGGTCAAGAAATTGAAACCTCGCCCTAAGTCGTGTTTCATGCATTTTGAAAGTTGGGAACAGGCAATCCATCAGTAATATAATTTTATATGCTAACGTATTTTTTATGTATTTTATTATATTCATATTCAATATTCATGATACTGTAGTTATTAAGGAGACATGATTTGAGATAGAGCAAAGGAAAGAAATTACAAAAACCTAAAGGTTACCACTACCTTCCACCAACATTTTTGGAATATATAAAGAAGTCATTTTCAGATTTATTTGAATAAATAACATTTGTACAACAAATTGACAAATGTTGCTGACAGCTGCAGACATAGAACAAAATCTCAAAAAATACATTTTATATATAAAAATAACATCGATTTCTTTAAAAAATATCTTATGTACAGTTCGAAAGAAATGTAAAAATATGCGTCTGCTTCACAGAGAATATAATAATAAAAAAAATGAAATGATTTTTTTATTATACAATAAAATTACAAAGTTAAAAAGAAAATAAATAAATTTAATATATTTGCAAATAAAACTTTCGTCCAAACAACTCCGTACATATAACCTCAAGTATAATTGAAAAAAAAAAAATAGGAGAAAAGGGCTTGGAATGGAGGGAATAAAATGAGACGCAATATAAAAATCCTTGATGTGAAGTACAATATGAAATTAATTAAAATGTCGACGGAAAATCCTCTTTAGAATGTACAATAGGACGAATCATCATCATAATTCGAGAACACTCTTGTCTTATAAATCCATTTATAACTCTCTGTACTAGAACGAAACTGCATATTATCTATACAGTTATACGTATCATAGTATACACTGAAGTAAAGCTATTTTAACCTGTATCAATTTCAAAGTCAAATAAAATGTACCCAAATACAGATGGACGTTTATTTACTTGAGCCAAATAGTATGTAAGTTAGTGGAATAGAATCGTTTCTTTCTTGAAGATTTAGTTAGATGCAAAGTTTTTCGTGTTGTAGCGATTCTAAAAGTAGTAAATGTAACGTAAAGGGGATATAAGAAAGGGTGGGAGGGGAGAAAGTTGCCCATTCACTTTTATTTGGGTGCCAGGGTTTTCAAATTTTGGCAACTGGTTGGTATTTATAAAAACATCCTGAAAGAAAAATACGTTTCTTAAAAATTATTTTCAATTGAATATCTTGACATTTCACAACTAAAGTCCCAAATGTCAGATTAACTTCTATACTCTGCAGTATTTTCTTTTAATTACACATTGTTAAAATAATTAGCAAATCTTAAGATTCTGTCTTAGTATTTCATGTCAAAAACCACAGTTTTCGGATAAGTTTTCTCTAATGCCACTTGAGTT
>JAQIWE010003110.1:0-12192 GCA_034698565.1 Campodea plusiochaeta | reverse complement strand
CATTAAACAAACTGAACTTTTTGTCTCTACAGGCGGCCATTTTGTTTATTAATCGGGGGATTTTTCACAAATATATTAGAATATTATCATAATGAATGCAATCCAAAATAAAAAATCACGATTTGCGACCTTACATGGTGAGTAATACAAATTTCAAATATCGGTCTCTCAGAATTTTAATTTTAGGCGGAGGGCTAGGGGAACAGTTTAGCATAATAATTGTGCACTGAATTCGACAGCTGATGCAAATCCGTGCTAAGAATATTTTTGAAATACAATGTTTTTTTAAATACTAAATATTTAAAACGGTATAATTCTGGAGCCACAAATGATGGAATAATTAATGAGGTTTTCAGCACTGGGTGACTATATAATAATTGTCGTAATAAGGAGAAAAAATAATTAATTTACTCGAAATTGATAAGAAGAACCATTGGCTATCAATATTTAAAAAAGTGATTTTCGTAGCCTCCATCTTGGATTTACCCTCTGACGGGTTAAATCTGACTTCCCTCCACATCTAAATTTAAACATAACAATATGTACTAACTATGTTAGAAATTTCAGACTTTTATCACAAAATGCACAATTGCTATAACAAGTTGAGTTTAGCAGCTGCGCTATAACAAAGTAAAATGACTTATAATATTTCTGTATAAATGGCAAATCAGAATATGTCTGAAATATAGTTTATCTTTTTTATTTATTAAAGAGAAAGAAATTCTCTTATTTGCTTCGGAATATCTGAAATTTCATTAAAAATGGTCGTAGTATAACAGTACGAAATATTCTTCGGAATATGACTTCAAGTCCTCACGAAATCGGCTTACAATGTTCAGCAAAATTAACACTTGTTCGTTTTAAATAATTACGTTAAAATGGAAAGTATAACGAACATATCCTCAGCAACAAATGCATAACAAAATACGAGGTACGGTACTTGTTGTTTAAAGAAATAAATTCATAACAGTTCCTAGAAACATATAACACAAAGTGCCTGTGTTTAAAATTGGAAATTTTGAAGTCCTGATTTGAAAATAAGCCAAATAAGAATTATTTATCATCTCATTTTCTTATTTATTCAAGTCAACTAATTTGAGGTGATGCACACTGATTTCGGTTGATTTTAGATGAGTTCATATCACATTAGATTTTACAGAATCAGAACAAAATGATATGAAATCACAACTAAATCCTAAAAATCAAACTCAGCACATATTATTGTGAGCAGCCCCTCGTTTAAGCTTGAACTGCGAGGAACAGAGTTTTTCCATAGTTAACTACTCATAACATTTATTCACATCTCTTTAGAAAGATAAAGAAGTCCATCAAAATAATTTTACTGTTTCTGAAACATTTTAAATATTGTATAAAGTATAGAGTTAGCTATATTCGCAAAATGTAAAAATATTTCCCAAGATGACAAGATCACTTTGAGTTGTAATGCATCATCACTATCTTAATTTCGTGAAAACGTTTTGAAATTTGATTTAAAAATAATTTAATATGATACCGGCAAGTATTTGTAACATCTAAAACGGAAATGTTATGGGTATAGACCTACACCGACGACTTGGCTAATTGCCCTGTACTTTCACTTTTTATAAATAAAAATGGCAATGTTACGAGAATACTAATTCATACTATTTATAAATCGAAACTAATATTATTTTCAAAACGTTATAGAGGAAGCACCCTTGCTTATCACGTGTATAACCACTAAACTATCTAGGCTGATTTACTCGATTTTTCTAGATAATTAGAAAATTAATATTATAAATTTTATGTTATTATGTATGAAGTTTGACATTTAGTATAACTTATATATTGTAAATTACCTAACCTCATAAGTGCTATACTTTATTATAATTTCATTTTGTTAAATAATTTGAAAATAATAAAAATAAATTTCTGTATCAAATTGTGCTCGAGTCGTATCCAGGATTCAGTCGAAGAGTGGACGGATTTGAATTTTGGAAATACAAAAAATGCATTTTAACGAGGACAAAACCAGAGCGGAATATTTAAATGTTTTTAGAGCTAAAGACGAAAAGAGGCAATAATGTGTAGCATTTTGAGTTTTTGACATTATCTGGCAAACGGTTTCAGAAATTTTCGTCCCCACCCCCCTCCAGGATCCTACTCTGAATTGTGTCTTCCGCCCAAAATGAAAAAGAAGTGTTATGTAACACTGTGGTCTGCGGTGGTCTGCCTTATGTAAGTCTTATAATATACAGCCATGCAGGGCATACATTTTAAATATGAAGAGAAGCTTAATTTTAATTGTAAACTTCTGCAGGTTATTATACTGCAACTATACAATTTGTAAAGGTAATACCCTTTATTTAATTATAAGATTTAATATTATTGTCACGAATTAATAATATTCATTATAGGTATCTGCGATTATCTGTTATTTCAAGTGACGTTCCTCAGTAAATCATTTGGCAATCGTACAATTACTGTAACTTTATATAAGGAAGTGTTTTAATACTAAAAAAGAGATTTTTTTTTACTATTCCGGGCCATACTTTTTTGTTTTGTTTAGTTCCACAGTTTTATTATTATTTATTATCATATTATTGTTAAGATAGTTGAATTCACTGAACTTGAAAACTGAAAAAGACAGGTCAAAACACTGCTTGCAGTAAGTTGTTCTTATGGTGTTTTTAATTAACCATTGATTGAACACTTATTTTAACTACAGGTTATAGAGCAGGAAATAGACAAATGTAGCTGTAAGTAATAGTCATTGATAACGAAAACTGTGTCACAAAAAATTACTACTACATTAAAAATTATATTTTATGATGAGCATTTATTTAAAAAAAGATTATAAATAAAATAGCCCAGTGGAAATTTAAATCAGTAACAATTATTAAAACGTAAGGGAATTAAATACAATGGAAATAATTAACAGACACAACCTTACATAGTAAATAAATTATTAAATTAAATTATTATTAAGCATGAATATTTTTTGTCACTAATAATTTATTTACTATGTAAGATTGTGTCTGTTAATTATTTCCATTGTATTTAAATCAGTACCGTACTGATTTAACTTACATTACAATATGAAAATCTAATGGAATAATAAAAATATATATATAATCTACATAATAAAAAAAGATACTGACATTTTTAGCGTAATAATACAATTGTATTCATAAACATGAACTTACCAGTTAAACTATTGAAATCCTTTACGATAATATCACCGCGTTTTAAAAAAACACGAATATCACAAATTATAATTTAAACTAAAATGAAGCGCGAACCGTGTGTCTACTGAACCACCCACGACCTATAACACATTCGAGTAGTCATAGCGACTTTGAACGATCTTTCCAAAAAGCCTCCTCCGCTTCATGATATTTATAAAGGTTTCTCTTCTCCCCCTATCGTTAAGTTCCATCCCTCATAGCCTTTTTTGGCATCTTTATACGTGAAAGTTGCAATATTAGTACGAACTGAGGTTTTTGCTTCAGCTGGAGTGGAGTTGGTGTGACAAATATATTACTACCATAAATTGAGTAATTTGTGGTACTTACGGACTGTTAGTTCGCTATAACTTATAAAGCTATTTTCTTCTCGATGTCTTTGCTCTGGCTTATTGAATTATTTGTAAAGTGACTATAAACACTTAAACAGGTTAGCAACGAGGTTTATATTTCACGTATGTAAAGTACATTTCTACAATACAAAATTTGCCCACAAATAATGTTTGAAGACGTTAGAAAATTTATTGATGAATTTTAATATAATATAGTAGCACTAACGACGTTAGAATTGGGTCATGTTCGCAGGACTATAAGGATAAATAAATAAAATTCTTTTTTTAATACAAATGAAGTAGTTGAAGCTTGATTTTAGAGTTATCCGAACGTTCCCCGATCCATAGTGAAATCTATGTTCTATTTAGTCGGTTTCTCTGTCATATCCGAAAGTCGAAAAATATGTTTATCTATAATGAATAATTTTTCATTTATTAAAAGTAGGCCTATAGGCCTGCATTAGCATTTCAGAGGATTTGTAAAATTTGAAACAGCTGAGGCAATTTTGGTAATTATGCTCAAGTAAAATACTGTCTTAGTTCTCTTTGATTAAAATTCTGATTATTATTTTGTTACATTTGCAAATAATTTCTCATGTGTTGTAAAATTGAAAAAAATCTTCTTATATAAAAAAAACTGTGTTGACGTAAGCGAAATGATCCAAAAACAAAACGATCCATTTTGCATTTAATATGCCGTTCCGTAATTACTCGAAGTTTAGTGATAAACTAATTCTGCAATTGTAATAGAAGTATAATTTTAATACAAATCGAGAGAAAAAATATTAGAAATGCGAAAACAGAATAAACGGTTAAAATCGTATCGCGACGACAGAAACAAAATTTATGAAAGGTAATGGAAACCAATCTATCATTATATTAATTTACATCGCATCGTCGCATGTAATACACTACACCAGGACTACCTACCTCATATTATATTCTATGTACTTTGAGTAACAGCACTTTATATTGCTTACATAATTCACTTCATTATTTTGTTGGACATTGAACTGATTGTTCGGAATTTATTATTTCAAGAATACATCAATTTTACCATTTCTCTCAACAATTATTACAGAGGGCGTACTGTCTATGAATAATAATTATAACTAAACTGACTATACAGTATGATACCAAATGAAATTCAAATAAACTAATATACAGCATTGGCACTTATTAAAACATACTGCGCCAGCACTGGACATTGTTGCTCGATAGGTCCCATTTGTGAAGAACTCTCTTTCAAGTAAAATTTGAAAATAATAACGCGACAAACTCCCAATATAAAGTTATTTTAAATTATTTTCTTCACTATAATTTCGAGCAAATAAATTACTTTCTTATCCCACTTAAATTAATTCTGTTTATTTTTAGGCAAATTGTTATATTGGTTGCATTATGCTGTTTATGGTCTTCTGAACGATTTGATTGCCATTCTAGAAGGTCTGTCTATGATGTATCTACCGCTGATGTTGCAAATTTTGGACGAACGGATATAACAAGTCCCCCCCCCCCCCCCCAGATTTTTACTCCGAAACTAAAAAGTACACGAGCTTTATGAAAATATTCGATCTCTATTGAAAAGACTTTAAATGATAGCAAAATATCCACTGAAATGTAAATAAGAGTTGATTCAGTTCCTAAGTAAAAATATTTAGAAATTTAGGTTCCAATGTTTATGACAGTAAAGTTAGTAATGAATACCAAAGAGATAACTTATTATAATTTAAAATTATTACATGGCTTTATTTATCTATAACGAATATCAGGGGATATCTTTATTTGGAACGACTCTGATAATACAGTGAAAGTATATACAGAATACAATACTGATATAATAAAGGCTCCATACTTGTAACTCATAAATCAATTGGAATAAATGCAATAAATTACGTAAAGTAATAATAGTTGTAAAGAGCTTTATTATTGACGCAACATTATTATTAAGCATATTTAAGAGGTTTATCATGATAGTGTTTCTGACAAAACCAAGACTTTCTTGGCCTTGGTTTTGTACAAGACCAAGACTGAATGCTGCTCACCAAGACTGACATAAAAAGTCTTGTATCCCAAGACCAAGACTCTAGGTTTAGTCTTGGGTGTATTACAAATATGAAGAAATAAATCTTTTTGGGGGGAATATTAGGATGTAAATGTTACATGTAAGGTGATATGTTTGGCGAAAAAGAATTAATACATGAAACACTTATTTTATTTAAATTTTATGGTATCGTACTGTATCTCATGGCCAAGACCAAGAACATTCGGAAGAAAATCTGTTTTAAGTGAGATACGAATACGAATTATGCCTCAAATGAGTTGAAAGAAAACGTCCAAATTCATTCTGTTAATATACGTAGTGTTCAAAATAATATTTAAAGATGCAGATCTGAAAATTTCACATAAATTTAGAGTTCTTACATTGAAATATAATTTCGAAAATAGAAGCATTCAGTAGTTTTTCCGAAGGGATATTTCGAACTCGACATTTCCCCTACACTTTAAGACAAAATTTGAAGACTTATCACTCCTATGTTAAAATCGAAGATAGGTTATGTATAGGGAAGATCGAAGAATATATATATGAAAATTTACCAATGAAATTTGCTGATTTTTTTATATAACAGGGTTCCTACAGGTCGGGGAAAACCTGGAACAGTCTGGGAATTGAATATTGAAGTAAAATCTCAGGGAAAAGTCATTGAAATTGGCCAGACCCCAGAGATATCTTAAACATGAATACGTCACTTAATCTCCTCACGAGCATATTAGTCATCGAAAAAAATCAAATTTTGAAAAAGTCAACGAAAAATTATGAAATGGTCAGGGAAAAGTTTGTTGCTTGTAATATATGTAAAATTGTGAATTTTCTAAGAATTATTTAACAAAAAAAATTGCCTCTCGGGCTTCGCCCTCGCGTTTTTTTTTTATATTTTCCTTTATCACATTCCATACTTATTGACATGGGTGAAAAAAGTGCGATAATCTGGTAATATAATTACCGGGAACGGATAGCTACCATTGGGAACGATATTGAAAAAAAAAATGAGAAGAAAAAAAAATGAAATAGTTGATATTCTAAACTCATTTTATAACATTTTCATCATTATTACAGTGTTAAACACACAAATTTCGATTTGTGTTTTACTGTATTGCACTCAGTATTGCATTAGTGATAATATTTCAAACGAGTCAGTAATATCATCATTATCAAAAACATTTTAGAAATTTCCATATTTTCCTTTGCAGTAAAAATTGTTTGTCAATATCGTTTTGTTTTTACTGATCAATAAAGACTGTATGGTATATATTTGATCTCACTTCCAAAAATGGGTCCTACAATAAGTATACATGACACTATAGCAGGGCAACAGGTATAACATCACTTCTTGATATCTGACTCCTATGCAAATTACGGGGTGAATTGTAACTGCTGTAAACTGTATGATATCAAAACGGATGTTTGTGAATTAATGAATTTGTCACGAACCGGTTATACCAACAGAAATCTGTTCTGAGCTGTTACAAAAATCGGCTAAAATTACTCCTGATCAATATTATTAAAGATTTCGAATACATCTAAATCGTTGGAATATACGCGATTATATAATTATAATAATAATGGGTCTTCGTTGCACTTTATCCCTCACGGATATTTGTCCCAATTCTTCTATGCTGTTACACCATCGGGCGACTTAAAATTTCCCTGTGTTTCAAAACAATTTCCACACATTGAAAATCACAACTCAGTATAAAATCAAAGCATCGATTGAAATAATGTTTCAAATTATGCTGTACTTAGTAAACACTTTCCTAATTTTTCCAGTGTAGCCTACTCTTCATGTGGCAAGCATATCTGTGTAGAGATGAGACAATGTAGAACTTTTGAATCATTTAATAAAATAAATAAAAGGTATCTCAGCAGATTTAATTTGAACGAGCTCTTTCTGTGAGAAAACTCTTTTTAAACACCTGAAAGTTATAGTTGAAGTGTATACAGACACTTTCATGTTGATATGCTGGATGTTCAATAAATGAAATAAACAAAACACAACAATGGTGCGTTGAATGACCTTTATTCCAGCAGTATGTTGTTTGTTCATATTATATTACTAGTTTGGACACCAATATGTCATCCTCAGACAAATGGAATTTAAAAATTCACAAAAAAACACAACTGATATTATGTTGGATGGAATCAAAATGAGTGCTCAATCTCATTAAAACGAGTTGATGATTTACGATTTATTGAGATCTTCGTTGTGATTCATTTTAAAGAATATTTACAATTTGCTGCTATTTATGTTATACATTTTATGGAACCTATACTGTTAGTTTAGTCAGGTGCCACTCGTGCCACCAGCTGTATTTCTCGAAGACTTTCAATCATCAGTTATTAAAACAAATCTCATCGAACAGGAGAGAGAAAACTCGAATTCCCTGCAACTCAACTATTTCACAGTTTAGTTTTTCAACTGCACTAACGAATAAGAATAATAGAATAGCATTACAACATTAAAGAAGGGAGGTGCTAAATTTGGACTGGTCCTATATCTCTTACCATTTGTAAACCAGTCAGTGGATAACCATACTTTACACATTTATGTCAGTTTACTATGTGTGTTTCTCAATAGGGGGAAATCTGATAGCATTCCAAATAAAGAGTTGATTATAAATCCACCTACTTTCATTAAATGTGTGCTCTAGAACTTATCAACTGGAAATAAATTTATAACACATTAGTTGTGAGTCTGCTTTTGCAAAAGAAAGGGTGACAAATATTTATTTGAAAATTCCATTTTTTTCTTTCACATAATTTTCATTCAATTGAAGTTTAACTCAACGTGCCATCAATTTTTGTAAGTCAATACTGTAAATTTGTCATGTTGATTGTGGAATTACGATGGTTTTATCCGCCTCTTTTTTATGTTATCACAAATTTGCACTAAACGGATTAATTATCAGTAAAAATCAGGATGTACTATTGTAAGTCATGTTCGACACGACGACAGAACACTGAAAGATATCTTACTCATGATTACATACATCCCACCATGGGTGGCCCCTAAAAATAAGACGCTTTTATAGAATGTAATATTTTCTGAAATTAGATGGAGCTAGAAAGAGAAAGTTAGTATATGAAAGATTTTCTTCTTATCTTTTCAATAATGTAGCGAATATCAAGTTAAGAAAAACAGTGTCCCATTTTATTGCGCCCTGTAGGTGCCGTTTGTGGTGGCCACTTGCTTTTTGATACAGCTCAAAGCCGATTCCCATCTGTCCAATATAGTGGGCCAAAAAAAAAAGCAGCAAATTATTTCCCCTGGAAAAAATGAAAGCCTTAATTTTGAATTTTCAATATTTTTTGGATGGTATCTTACTATTCTTAGGAATAAAACCGTGTAGGAAGGAACTAGTCTATATTAAGATCCCGAAATTTGTTCCAATTCCGCAAATGGTTTCTGTGAAATTTAGCAAAGAATTTGGAATACTTGAATAGATGACAATTAAAAATTCTACACTTAGGTCGGTTCTGACTAAACTCTATTGCACTTAAAGAAACGTGCGAGATCCATAACTGATACTTGATTAATCTGGAGCCCTTCCACTTTAACGACTTCAGATATGCAAGAATGATACTAGTCAAAGTGACCTTATCACTTGGTCATACTGAAGGTGATCACACTCTCTACAGGGATTAATTTTATTGTCTTCTTTGTTTGAAAACTACACGTTTCTTTCAGTGGAATAGACCTTAGTGAACTTTTTTTATTTGGTCATACTGATACTATACAATCCTGAAAATTTAGTTAAAATCCGCCAAGTGGTTCCGGAGAAAACTAAAGTTAAAGTTTTGATTTGAAGATGGAAGTGATAAAAAAATCGATACCTATGTCTGTTTTGACTATTAAACTTAAAGACTTGACAATGGCATATATGTGATGTGATCATCGAGTGTCGATACCCCATTGAAAATTTGAATTTTCGAAAATTCTTTGAAAAAATCGTTTACAAATGAATACTGGCAACTATAATAATTGTTGAATTTTTTTATATCATTATAACATAAAAAATCAAGCATAATTTCATATTTTTCTTTTCAAAGGAGTTTATGGATTTTTTTTACTTGATAATATAAGATAATAATTGGTAGAAAAATATTGTTAATAATGGCTAATTAGCTGATCATTTTGAAACTCAAGCACATTTTGTTTATTTGAATGATTTCTTAAAAAATCACTTAAATAGAGTTTTCAATAACATGTTTATATGAAATATCAATTATCGAGGTATTCAGTTAAATAAAATTTTAGTATTGGGAATTGCACGGCAGGTTTCACTTAAAATTACATAGAAAATCCATTGGAAACTATTTTTAAGGCACTTTTTAAAAATCAAATTTTTAATATTATATACAATATTATACACCTGTTTAAAGCTGGTTACCATACCTACAACTTTCTGTTATTTTCATCTCGATATTACTTTCGGTTCAAAAGTTATACGATCTTGGAATCGGTCCGTTTTTTGTTTTCTTGCCCACTCTTTATATCAATATAGTGACATTAAAAAAGAATTAAAATGTGGTTCGACAAATAAATTGAATTTTACTTTACAGGTTTACAAAAGTTGATGACACATTGAGTCAATGTGAATGGAATTTATGTGAGAACTAGAGATCTTTGAAATATATATTTAAAATTTTCTGTGTTAGAAATAGGAAATACATTCCAATAAAATAAGGTGTAAAACACTTTCCGAACTTTTTGAAACAAGTTATTGCGAGGTACTATATTGAAAATTCAGTTTAATAAAATCATTGTTACTACTTACAGATCTTCCAAAAATAATGAAATAATCGAAACTGTAGTTAAGCTCTGACTGAAGATTTTTTTATGTGACATAATTATATGGCTTCATGTCATTAAAATTGTCTGTAGTAAGCTAGCTAGTGCCCCTGTTTCTGTAATTGTAGAGTAAATGTATCGTGCTTCAATTGCACCATTCATTCCCTTTTCAGTATTGTCTTTCAGTCTTTGTCTTTTCTTTTTGTTTCCTACACCGCTATCGTCATTAGTTGATTGAGAAAGCTGTACCGGGAATGGGGAACGTATATATTCTTTAAATTGACCTCACCTCTCTCAACCTTGTATATACATAATATTTATGCGAATTGTATTATCCAATTATTATGATCTAACTGATCTCATTGAACACACACAACAGGAGGCAGGAGGTATAACAAGGACTCTGACTTTCGTATGGCGGAACACTTAAAATAATGGCATGATTCCATGTGAAATCATACTGGACTGTACATCGTATAATCATGTTGTGTCTTCCTTGGAGTTTTGTCAGTACAGAGTAATGGTTCAACATAGTTTCTATTAGGTACATGCAGGATTATAGCACAGCTAAATCGCTTGACGATAAAAAATCTATAAAATTAAAAATGGCTTCAGCTAAATTATACAATATTTATACCGTACTTTATATAAAGTTACAAATAAAAGGTGACAACCGTTACTTATACAATGTTAGTGGAAGAACAGCCATCACACGAACTAATTAAATTGGGACCCTCTAGTAATCTCAGTAAATAAAGGATTGTTTAAAAAATAACTTATTTCGGAATATCTGAAGTCTCCTTTTTAGATGCGACCTGCAGCGAAGCGCGGAAAGCATCTATTGTCCTCGGTATGTCCGTCGCGAGAAACAGCTTCTAAACGGCTAGAGATAGGTATAGGGAAGTATATAATTTTTCAATGGCCGATTTTATCCTGGTTCCAAAGATTTTTAAAATTAGGCCGAAATTCGACGAATATAGAATCGATCGAAATTTCAGAAATGTCGGGTCGATAAATTCAATAACGGCTATATGTAGGTATACGGAAGTATGTAGATAAAATTCTCAGAAAAATAATTCAAGCTCATATTTTTATTGTTGAATCGATCGATCGAACTTTGGCGAATATCGAGTCGATAAATCTGATAACGGCACGAGATAGGTATAGGGAACTATATATTAATTCGCAGGGCGATTTTATCCTGATTTTAAAAATGGTATGATTTTTAAAAATCGACCGAAATTCTACGAATATTAAATCGGTCAATATTTCACAAATGTCGAGGCGATATAACCAATATAACGGCCATATCTGTAGGTATAGGAAAGCATATAGTAAAAGTTCTCAGTAATCTACTATCATTGCACATATTAATTTTCAAGTGGATCGATCGAACTTTGACGAAATCGAATCGATAACATTCCGATAACTGTTAGAGACGGGCATAGCAAACCATAGATCTATAATTTAAGAGACATTTTATTCTTAATCTAAATAAGTGTTAATTTTTATGTTTCATTTAAAAAAATGCTTTCATAAAAGTGTTGGATTTCATTCATGTGATTTTTTTTACAATTTCTTCTTCTTTCACCTGAAGTTCGTTTCTTTTTAGAGGCAGGGTTCGAGGTCCAGTCTGGAATTCCAGACCACGGTGAGGATTTATTTCTCATTACGACAAAACAGTAGTGACTTCGTATTCGTAACAGTAATTGACTAATGAGTAAATTCATGAAGAATTATAAATATATATATATATATATATAATCCATGTTGTTTTAGAGTTAT
>JAQIWE010003109.1:0-12193 GCA_034698565.1 Campodea plusiochaeta | reverse complement strand
TATAAGAAGAACGTTAAGGCAGCTTTTATTTCATCATAGAATAAGTGTTCTTCTAGACGATATCCAATACATTAAAAAAAATACGTACATATATTATTATTAATCAACATACCCTGTCCATCACAATGGCTGAATGATCAGACGGATTCAGACTATCTAAATTCATGTTTGCTGCTTTCGTCTGAAATAGAAGGTATTATATTAGCAATTTACCAAAATTAATTATTTTTATAACAAAGTGATATATTAACCAAAAATATTTAAATCTTTAAGCAATAGTTGTCTGACAAAATGGAACGAAGTAGGAGAAAATCTGTTTTAGAAACTTCGATTCTGTGTAAATATTCGAGAACACTATTACATATATCATAAACTTCATGTGAGTAACATGTTATTTATCAGAAATTTATGAAAAAATGAGTTCCGCTAATAATTTCAGATTTATTTTGTTATTCAACACTAAATTCAATTAAGGAGTATAAGGATTTTCCGTTTTACATACGAGTACTGCATCTCATGCGGATCCTTAGCTTACACATATTTCAGTTATAATTTTCACAAACCAAAAATTGATTATTTTTTCACAAAACATGGAACTAATATTCGAGAGCAGAAAAAAAGCATTTAGCTATTATATTTTGATATAGCAATTTATTTCGTTATTATTTATATTTTGTTTTAAACGAAGGTTAATACCTGCGATAACAGCCTCTGCGCAAAGAGTATTGGAACAGCAAATTCGAAGAAGCTGTAGAATGCTGTGCATATATAATAGACCTTCGCTGACAAAATAGATTTCTCGTTAGAAAGACTTGTGATGAAAAGAAAAACAAACGTTACAAGAAAACATAAAATTTCAGCAAACACAAAGAAAATGTAGATTCCAAAAATATTGTTAATCTTTTCTACAATCCCACATAGCGAGTTGTAATAAACAATTGCAACGTCGATTTTTCTCACACTTGGACGATCTAAATCTTCCAAAATGACGGCATTAAATTTCTTAAACATGAAGTAAGCTACGTCGAGAATAGATAAGAACAAAATAATCGGGATAGCGTTAGATGTCTTTGCAATAAATGATCCCAAAACTATTGTTGTACGGTCAAATAAATGATCTTCATTGTAAATCCAAGCGGCTATACTTACTGAAAAGAATATCTGCATAAATACCAAGTAAATTAAAATGAACTTTGAAGGACTGTAATAAAGTAACTTTTTAGGACTCATTTTACGATAAAATGATTCTATCTCATTTGATTCCTGTAAGATCAGACTGCAATACGACTTTGCTTTGAAACAAAATAAAATTCCAACAAGAGAAAATACCGAATCGCTGAAACCGGTTATCACAGCGGCATAGAATGTCGATGGTTTCCGTCTCGCCCATAGTACTGTGATTCCGCCAGTGTAAATTGTAAAACCTAAGCAAATAGCAGAAATTATCAACGCCCATAACCAATCGAAAATAGATTGTTTTTCAAGATTTGCTAAACTTTCTTTTCTGTTAAATATCACATTGTTCACTGGAAATTTTCCAAGGATCTTCACTAAAATCACATACGGACGAAGCTTCCTATAAATTCGGTTGTCTTCGAAAAACAATAAGTTATTTCCAACTGGAATAGTCTTTTCTGCACTAAACATATTTATCATTGTTTTATTAGTACACTAAACTTCTACAACTAATATTGCTCAACTTCACTCGAAGAAATTCTCCTTTATGGAATGATAGTAGCATTATTGATTCCTTAATTGCCTTATTTTATTATTGCTTCTTATCATTCCCTAGAAACTTCTTATATATTTATATACACAAGGGTAATATAATTGCCTATTTAATTCATATCTGACCTTACCGGGATATATAAATTATGACATTATTGCCACGCTATAGTTATATAACTCAAATAAGTCATATTAAAAGCTAGTAATTATCGTATACTTTTAGAAGCATTACCAAAATTAGTAAAGGATATAAAGAGCCAAATAGTTCTATTTTATAATAGATTTGCTCAATTTTATTCTATAGCAATTTTTGGTATAAAAATTTCATTCTAGGGCGCCCTAGACAACAATTAAACCACTAATTTAGAAAAAAAAACTGCAAGAGAGGAGTTATTAGTGAAGTGAATTTTTTGGATCTCAGCATTTACAGTATTATATCTTTAAGGCAATATTAATTAGTTTTTAATAAATATAGCAAATCATTTGATGAAATTTATTTACGAACAGTGTGATGAAGTGATGAGCTGTAAAATTTTTTAATGAGGTTCGCATCCCTGTATGTCACTGAGTTGTCTGTGAACTACAGGCATTATATTACCAAAACGACTAGATGAATTTCCTTTTATTTATTTCGAAAATCACAAAAAAATCGTATAGTTTGAGTTTCACATTCGTTTTAAGTGCAGTAAAATTAATCCCTTAGTATTCAAATAAGTTACTTGCTAAAATGTTCGTTACACACTCATCAAAAAATTCAGTAGAAAAAATGTTAACAAAACTCAAAGAGTAGAACGAATTAACTGTCTATTCCCTTGAATAATATAGCAAAAAAACTGCTGCATAAAATACTGAAAATATCGTTAAAGGGTTTCCTGCAGCTAAATTGACTTGTCTCTTGTTATAAAGTCTTCTTGATATCTTGATATAAAGTCTTCTTGATATCTTGATATAAAGTTTTCTTGATATCTTGATATAAATATCTCATATTATCTTTCTTACTTCCCAAATATCAACTGTGAAAAAATAAGCTGAAAAATAGCGGAGCAAGCGTGGCCCAAAACAAGACAACTGCTGATATAGGAATAAAATGATTAATTTGCATTATTATTTTTTAAGTCGGTTTTGCTACTACTTAATAGATATGTGTTTTTCAGCGAATAATTTGCATATTTTCTCAAGGCAGCGAAATTAAGCAGGTCGATTTGTGCTATCTTGTGAAAAATCTATCGACTATAATTATAAACAGAAATATCTCTTGATCCGTTGAGTAAAAAAAATGTTAAACTTTCTGCAAAAATTCTTTAATAATACAGGGTGTCCCAGAACAAGCTAACAAATTTCAATCAGCTACCAATTGGAAACCACTAAACTGATTTTAATGAAGTAAACGGTAATATGTAGCTATAACTCTATATTTCTTCATCACGTCACCAAATTCTTTAAAAAATGGAATCAGGGGTGTTCATAGGCAGGGAATCAGAAATGGTGAAAATTTACTTCTAAAATAAATTAGACTGTCCTATAATAACGGTTTTGCAGATCTTCCATAATGCAGATTACTGTATGGTATGTGGAATAAACTTTCTGAAAGTACACTGGTATTTATGAACCCTGCATCACTGCAATTCACTCAAAAAATGGTAATAAACTTGGGGATCATGTAACTTCGTATAGACTGCAGCTCTGTAAAATTCTCCATATTTTCTCCACAAATGAGTAGCTCTTCAATAACGCAATGATGGATGAATATATTACTTTCATACTGTCATCGTCGAACTGTAGAAGGATTTTCATGAAGAGAATAAGAATATGAATTCCGTATGTGACCTGGTTGCTATCTTCGAACAGAAAATGAAGATTTTCATACCTGCTGTCTATACGAAGTTACATGATCCCCAAGTTTATCACCATTTTTTTAGAGAACTACAATGATGCAGGGTTCATAAATACCAGTGCACTTTCAGAAAGTTTATTCCACATACCATACAGTAATCTGCATCATGGAAGATCAGCAAAACCGTTATTAGGAAAGTCTAATTTATTTTAGAAGTGAATTTTCACTGTTTTTGGTTCCCAGCATATGAACTCCCCTAATTCCATTTTTAGAGCATTCGGTTACACGATGAAAACTATAGAGTTAAATCTACATATTACCGTTTACTTCATTAAAATAAGTTCAGTGGTTTCCATTTGGTAGCCGATTGAAATGTGTCAGCTTGCTCTGGGACACCCTGTACAACAGTAATTAACATATTATACAATAAGTCTCAGTCTCGGTTTGGATCTCGTAAAAGTGCGAGATCGAGACTAAGTCTCAGAAGATAAAAAGTCGTGTTTGATGACAATAA
This sequence comes from Campodea plusiochaeta, assembly GCA_034698565.1. NCBI lineage: Eukaryota > Metazoa > Arthropoda > Diplura > Rhabdura > Campodeidae > Campodea > Campodea plusiochaeta. The sequence continues at coordinate 8,117 of JAQIWE010003109.1, read as the reverse complement.
TGCATTATAATGACCTTAAATATATATATAAAAAAAACTCGAAATTAGTATACATAAATTTAATAACAGTTTAAACACAAATATTCCAATTTTAAGGCATCTGACTTTCAAAATCGAGACGTGAGATCAAGTCTCGGTCTAGAAAATATTATGAGATCTCGGTATCACTATCAGTTTATTCATTTGGTCTCGATCTCGCTAAGTAAGTCTCGGTCTTGGTCACTTAGGTAAGTCTCGGTCTCGTGGAAAGTCTCGGTGTCGTGATAGTGGAAGATCGAGACCGAGACCAATAGGAAAACATACGAACTGACCTAAACTATGTACTGCGAAAGTACGAAGAAGTCATACGACCATTTGTTTTAATTGAAAAACAGGGTTCGAAAATATAGCGAGCGTAAATGTCTTACAGCCGTAACTATGATACACCCAGTGATTATCGAGATATAAATCAACCTCTATGAATTCAGAAGATGGTGGTGACGCTATTCTATTGTTTCTCTTAGCTTATAAGTTTTTGCTTTATTATTTTGTCAAAAATCAAAATAAAATGATCTTATATAACAACAATGAAAACTATCTCGGAAGAAAAAAGTTGGAAAACGTAAAACAATTATATAATTATTATGATCACATCTTACTACATAAAATATTATTCCAAATAAAAAGAAGTCATAAATTATTATCTATTACGGAGTTCTAAAAAAGAAAGTACACTTTCAGATTACGCATGCGGATAATTAAAGGCTCCTCCATATACTATCAGTTCACACACTTCACAAAAACAATGACGAACGGTTTCCTTTTATAATCAGATTTAAATCATTAACACTTTCCAACGTGTTTTGCAGATATTCTTATATTAAAACCATCTTTCTCTTTTGTACTCAACATATTTTTGAATTCTCATTCAGGAGTGAATTTCTTTTCTTGTCACAATATAGTCCTTTGACTAAGGAAATTGCATGGTCATGTAAAAATGACAAGGGATAAGAGATCTACAGTTTCCATTTTCTAAAGGGACAACATTCATCAGGTTCAGGTATATTATCAGTTTACAACTGAGGTGAATAACGCTGGAGTATTGCTTTATTGTTTATCACTTTCACTTATTCCATTGGAGTGTTAATTAGTTAGATAATACTCCTATAGTTACTTTCTTCTGTGAGTGAATATATGATTCGAGTAATAATGATTGTGGAAATATATTTTCGTGTCAGTTGTGTAATAAATGTACAGCATGCAAAATAGAAATCATTGACGTCGACAACGGGTGTGCTCAGGGGCTTAAGCACCCTCTGAGCAGATTCAGGAGCACCCCTTGAAAAGAAAGAGAGAAAGAGAGAGAGGATGAATAAAAAAGTGAGAAAAAGAAAGAAATTGTATGTTATTTGTAAGAATTGTGAATCACAATATGATTTTTTTTTAAATAAACTAAATTCTTGAAAAATAATTTATTTTCTTTCAAAAGTTATTTTAAAGACTGTATTTGAATAGAAATTTTTAAGAATTTTAACCGTAAAATCCAAAAAAAATAAACTATAAATAACTTGTTTCCTGATAGCCTTATAGGGGCCGATATTTTACAAAATATCAGTGTGATGGTTTAATAGAGCGATTTTTTTTGCTACTCATTTTGCAAAATTTTCTTTGCACATGCCAACCATTGTGGCACGCTACACGAACCTCTTCCAGATTCACTTATTTTAAAAGCACCCTCTGAAGTTTCGAGTCGGCGCCAATGATAGAAATACAAACAAGCTGCATAATTATACTTCCTATTGTTATTCATGGATTGATGTTTACATAACTTTCTTTTGCTGTGATATACAATTTTAATAAAGAGACCAGGGGGAATGTATTATTAAAATATGATATTGAATGCAAGAAAGTTTTTTTTAGATCTAATTTACTTGTTTCTGCAATTTTTGATTCTTATACTATATCACTGTCAAGTAGATTGAATACGTTGGTAATATTTAGATGGTTAACCACAAGAGGTTGATACAACAATAAACACACACAAAAAAAATATATAAAAGGATTCAACCCCCCCCCCCCCAAATAAGCCTAGTTTTCTGCTTTTGACTCTTGTTAATAGTAAATATGTGTTTACTTTCGTTCCGAATTTCTCCATTTACCTTGACATATTCACACAAAATAGAGTAGAATCCTCGTGGAGGACTACAAACTGTAATAATAATGGAATAATAATAATAATAATTTATTTATGCCGTGGCAAATAGTAGGGTTCTAGTCCCTCTCTTACACAAAAACCACGTATTAGAGTACAAATGAGATTTTACATGTGTTAATTACAAACTGAGAATTAAGAACATACTGTATAACAATATTTATACATTAAAATATTCCAGTCACATATATAAGAAAACAATGGATAGACCGAGGTCGTGGGTTCGAGTGCCACTTGAGCCGAAATTTTTCTTTGTCTTAATTTATTATTTTTCCAATGTAAAGTAGTCAGTTAAAAACATTTTATTTACAATACGAATAATTTTGTATTACGAAAAAATCTTTCCAAATAGTGATGACGCTAAATCGTGCGATATAGACATTGGAGGGAAGTTTTGCATTAACAGTTTAGAAAAATTGCTGTCAAAGTGGTAAAAATGTCAAAAAAAATATTGATGAATATCTTATATAATAGAGCAAAGATGTACCTTTCAGATGGTATAACTTTTATTTTTTGTATACCCCCGTTCAGTTTTTGTGGCTAGGTGAAACTTATTTTTTTGAAACACCCTCGGATAACTCGTATAAAACATATTAAATATACTTATTATGTTACTGTACACCTAAAAAAATTGAATAATTTTAAAATAAGAATCTGTTTTCGATAACATTATTTGTTATTATACTTGCATTCACAACTAAAATTTTATTGGCATAAAAAATAAAATCTATAATTTACAGGAATAAAAATAACAAGTGGTTCTATAACTTCTTCGCAGTATATAATTTTTGTGTGTTCGTATATGTTTTCCTGCTCACAATTATTATAAATGGAATTATATCTAAAGTTTTGTAAATAGCTCGGTATGATTGAAAAATATTATACTATATATTGAATAAAACGACTTTCTAAAATACCGAATATTACTGCACAATTAATATTCTAAAAAAAGTAATTCACTTTAAATAATTAATTGTGTTGAACAATAATTAATTGTAGCACTTAATGAATTGATATTGATTTAAAATTAGGTTCTGTTGACAACTTTATTTGAAGAATGTGCATACAAATTTCAGAATAATCGGGCAGTATTTTTTCCCCTAAATTTTTAATAATAATTTCGTAATTCAAAATTATTCTTATTGTTTTCTTATATATGTGACTGGAATATTTTAATGTATAAATGTTGTTATACAGTATGTTCTTAATTCTCAGTTTGTAATTAACACGTGCAAAATCTCATTTGTACTGTAATACGTCGTTCATTTTGAAAAAAAAATTGAAAAATGAGTAGCAAAAAAATCGCTCTTTTAAACCATAGCACTGATATTTTGTAAAATATCGGCCACTATAAGGCTATCAGGAAACAAGTTATTTATAGTTTATTTATTTTTTTAATTTTACGGTTAAAATTCTTAAAAATTTCTATGCAAATACAGTCTTTAAAATAACTTTTGAAAAAAAAAAAAAAATTATTTTTCAAGAATTTAGTTTATTTAAAAAAAAATCATATTGTGATTCACAATAATTCTTACAAATAACATACAATTTCTTTCTTTTTCTCACTTTTTTATTCATCCTCTCTCACTTTTTCTTCTTTTTCTCTTTCTTTTCCAGTAAAGATATCGACTTGAATTTAGGTTTATCTCGACAACTTTGTTTCCAGATTACGTAAAAAAAAACAACAGCCAAATCGGTTTGTCCAGAGTGGCTGTGTTACATGAGGACAGACAGACAGACGGATAGACGGACAGACACGGCGATTGTAATAGGAGCATTTTCGCTAAAGTTGCGAACGCACCTAAAAATGAGAGTACCGTGTCAAATAGATTAATTCCAAAATCTTTTGATGAAATGTAAATTTCATATTTATAATCATATTTAAAAAAACCAAAAATACAATCAATATTGTATTTCCATAAGTGTTAGATAACATTAGGACTGCTGGACTGTTCATTGTTCAAAACTTCAAATGATTCAGTGAAAGTGATATTCTACAAAACATCATTTTTATTGCAAGTACACATTCCATTAAAATATGTATATATTAAAAAAACTGTTTTAATTAGCTTTTTAAATTACTAATTTAGGTATTCTACAGAGTGGCAAAAAAAAAAAAAAAAAACGAGACCAATTTATGAAATGCAATATTTTCTGAAATATTGAAGATAGAATCTTGAAATAAAAACTAATCGAAAGAGAATCATGTTTTCTGTCTGAAAATATCTGGTTTTATGTTGATCGGATCCGTATGACGGCCTGATAACTAAAAAGTTACAAATACACAAAGTTATTTTATATGTAACTTTGTGTATTTGTAACTGCTTGAAAAAGGTGAAATAAATTCATCGAAATATATATATTGAGTCATGGAAGCTACTGGCTTGGTTAATGTGATTCATACTGCAATTAGAGCTATTCTGCCAGTGAAAGATTTCGTTTTTATACGATATTTCGACGTATTTATTCCGTCTTCTTCAGATTTACAATAGAGAAAAAAATAGGCGTTACAAAAGTTGAATAATATAAGGTAATGATGATTACAATGTTTATATTTCCTGTTGTTTAAAAGGCTCCGTTCCGATTATGGGGGTCCGTTTATCTGTAACAAGGTAAATATTTAAGTAACTTTAGGTATAAATAATCTCCATTCATAGAATCATTTCTACAGCATTCGTGTAGGAATCGAACAAATCTGCCACAGGTTCTACTTATTTTCCTAATTTTATTATTTACTAATGATCTGTTTTATTATTTTCTAATTATTGTTCGTGAAATAACGTAATATACTTATTTTGAATATTCCTGTCCTTAGCCCGGAGAGGCCAGTTAGTCTAACATTATTCTCCCACAGTTGCGACCTTGTGAATAATGTGAATATGAAATTATATATATTATTGTTATTTATTTGATAAAAAAAGAGAAATTTAAGCGTAATTAAAACAGATATTATAAAACCTATTTCCAAAGTTTATAATTTCCTATAGAACAAGGGTACCCATTGACTTTCAGATAGATTCATCCTGGAAAGAGCATTATTTAACTTTATTGATAAATCGTTTCATAATCTGTAAAAGGATTCATTTGGAAAACCCGTAGGAAAAGAAATTCATCAACTTAGTCAAAACTGATATTTCAAAGGACCGAAAATCCCACGACCCGTGCTTATTAATTGCCAATTATAATTAGAGTTTATCATTAGTTGATTTTCTTTTTCACCCAAAAGCAGTTCTTTTAATTTTATTGAGCTAGCCGAAATTAAATTGGAGGACTGTGGTGACTTTATCACAATATTTCATAATTTTAATTAAAATCATTAAAATTAGCGAAGGAATTTGAGAAGCCAGTAATATTTACTTTTCTCTCTTCTAGACCCTCTGGGGGATGAAGCACCCCTCGGATTCTTGGGGACTTTTATTAATCAGGACAACAATACGAACATTCTCCATCAAAAAACCTTTGTTATGAATTTTTTTTTTCACTTTTAGCCATATTTTCCAGCTCCAGTGACTGGTTTAGAACTGAAAAAAGTGATTTAATGTAATTTTGGCACATTAAATCACTTTTTTTCAGATAAATTCCCGCGAACAACTTTTACCGCCAATTTCTAAATGTCTTTCAATCTATTTTTACAACTAAGTATAAATCACTTCGACTTCAATCGGTTTTTTGTGTTGAAGCACAATGTCAGATTATAACTTTTGGCTGGTTCAATGATTTATAATGTGTTCCCTTGACTGCCGAGGATGAACTTCGTCAAGGCGGTAGTCCATTTATAAATGTCGCCAATGAAAACATCGATGCTGTACGCGATATGTAAGAAGCAGATTGGCATGGAACCTACCATCAGATTTACCATACCATTAGATCCAATTAATTCCTGCGCAAACATTTAGGTATAAAAAAAATCTTTTTCGATACTTCCCACAGAATTTTCCTGAGACGAGAAAAAGACTGACATCGCTAGGTGCAACACTACTCTAACGAAACTGAACTGACCAGCATGAATGGCCGCAGAAGAGTACAAAAGTCACGTTTTTGAAGTCACATCAGATAGCTGAGAACAATGCTGATATGACTGGTATATCTCTATATTGAGAATTGCATTAACACCCATGAATATTCTTTTAGAAATCAATATTTTCATTTTTAACCATAATTTTGTTTTTATTTATTCTTCTCTTCGAGATTCTAAAAACTTTCAGTGCGCCCCTCGTATATAAGAGGTAGCAACATTAAAATACCTTAAAACATGAGATATAGCGTTAGTTAAATATGGAACCATTGGCAAATGGCAATGAACAAAAACTTGTACGCTTTGGATTTTCTACATTCGCTTCATCGAAAGATGGTTGTAATACTGATTCCATGTTCCTTGGCTAATTTTTTAATGTGGTTTACCTCACTATCCTTTTCAATTGGGTCTTTACACACCATATCAGCTCACTTTGGTAAAAATCTGAAGGCGGACTCTTTAGCCTTAATATCCAAAGGAAAAAATGCTTAAAGAACGATCATGGCTTTAGGTCTGTCCCCCCTGTCTCCGTAACCGCTCGTCCGACTTTTACCAAATTTTCAGGATGTATAGTGCATAGCTTCAGCATATTCGGAAATCTGTTCAAATCGACTTAAGTTTCGGATTTTGTGTTTTAATCTTCAGGGTATTTTCATGTTTCACTCAATATCTCCGGAACCGCTTGACTGATTTTAGCCAAATTTTCAGGATAGCTATTTTTACGCTATAGTGAATATAATTCATAATGTACTAGATGGTGTTTATTTTCTGGTTATGGTACCTCTAAAAAATAAATGTGGAAAATTAGGTGCGGAAAAAACGTATGGACTTTTGCGGAAAGATGTATAAAAATGACTGAAGGTGCGGTAAAGCCTGAATGCCATTATTTCTACCAGTCAGTGAATATTATGCGAGAAAAAAAATCCTGTAATATAAAACTTCTCTTTCGACAAAACCAACAATAATGTAAACTTATTCTACACCTTATGACAATAGTAGTCTGTACAGTGAAGAGTATGATGATTTGTTTATATTATATTATTAATTTTATAGTCTGAAACTCTTTTGAATGTACTGGTTACTGGATGTGTCCCAGTACGTTTTCCTTAAGTTACACTATTATAAAATTATATTGATTAATATAGCCAACAATAATTCATCAATTATGTTCAGTTCCATATGAATTGATTATTTTGTATCTTTTCATCATATATTTATATCTTATATGTTTAGGTTTACAAATTTAAAATTTTATATACATGTAACATACTGTAAATAGTATTGAGTTTAATTTAGCACCAGGTGCCATAGACTTCTAATATATATTTTTTTTCCAGGTTCTCTTCTGCTTCTCTTCATAATTCCTTCAAATTGCCAGCAGGATTACAGAGTGAGTAATATTTACACTTCATCATATATAACTGTAGTGTTAATATAGATACTACCTTTTAAAAACATACACATCCATTTCCGAATTCCTTTTTGATTGTTTTTTATTTCTGAATTTTCCAGACGCGGATTTAAGGGGGAACAGGGGGCCCGCCCCTTTCCTTAGGTATATTTGGTAGAAAATTGAAGCGAAAATCAAGTTTAAAAAACAAATAAAAATGGTTAAAATTTCACAAAAATGCTTACTTCTAGTTCAAATTTCTGGATATTACAAATTTTTTACAAAATGTTTCTTTCAGGCTTAAATTTGCTGCTCTTTTGAACGAATATTGCAAAAAATTTCGCCAGTGCTAAAACTTTCCTATAGTTTCCTAACAGATTTTGTTCACATCTTAAGAAAATTATCCGCCAGTTTAAATGCTATCAATTTTGAATGGCATTCCGTCTTTTCCGCACTTTTAGTCATTTTTATACATCTTTTCCGCAAAATTTTACACATCTTTTCCGCACCTTCTATTTGAC
>JAQIWE010003108.1:0-12196 GCA_034698565.1 Campodea plusiochaeta | reverse complement strand
GGGGGCTACATGGCCTTGAGCAGTAAGAAAACCCACGCCGCTCTTCTTCACTCACGTTTTTCTTCTTAGGAATTGAAGGGGGGCTTTAAAAGTAGTGGGCACAAAATGAACATATTGGTGGTCACCACTTTCAAAAATCAATACCATTCACATTAGAAAATGTATGCGAAGTAAACTATTAAGGATGTTATTTAACTTACTTTACAGTGTAGTAAAGTAGAGAAGTTCTGAAACGAATCTCTAAGTTTTGAAATAACGAAGAAACTGTGATTCTGGCTGTTGTATGCTATTTTATTGATTTCTCAAATAATAAATTTATAATGTGACATGATTAATATATTTTCATATATCTTTGGCGATAATAAATGAAAAAAATAATCTAGCTGCAAGACAATCTCATTCAATACCATAATAATGTAGAGAATAACTAAAATTACATGGAGTGCAATGGTATAATACTGACATTTAAATAAAGATAGCACAATACGACATTTTGGATTAGAATTGTTGATTAAAAAATGTTTGTCATGTAACTGTTATAATGTTTCCAGATTGGCACAATGGTTATTCCCATTTTTTACTCTTAAAATCTGAAGCAGCGTCAATGCAATCTGCTTAATTAATCATGGCTCAATAAAATCTGATAGATTCAGTTTCAAATGGTAACTATGACACATCTAAACTAATCTAAAACTATAATTGTGAAGATGGAACTGATAATGAAGCACCATAATTATGATCCTTCTCATTGCCTTGCAATATACGAAAACTCATAATCAGCTGACTTATCAGACATCTCAATATCTCTCAGATGACTCAAAGAAAGTACAGCAAACCTTTGAATGCAGTACTTCACAATCTTTTCCAAACTATACAACAATCGAACAGAAACTCCGATCATATATACCGATCCTTCTCAAATTCACTTCACAATATATTGTTCCATCATGTATCTTCCAGATAATAACGAGATAAAAGCTAATCGTTCCATATGTATTCGCCCATCATAAAAGTAGCATACCTCAACGGTCCTTTTTCTTAGCCTATACGATACCTGAGTGAAGAGCAGTAGTTGCTTGGAAGTCCCGATGAAAAGAAGGCGAGTCCGACTATATTTATAAATATCTACCTTTTCGTCGTATTAGGATTATGGTAAATAGTGATTCATATCTTTTAAAAGTCACTACCCTGCTTCTTTGGTGATCCAAACATGTTTCTTACGTCATCTGATGAAGGTTTTCTTGTGGATTTGCAGATTATTTGGTGATTTATTATGGAAGGTAAGGTTATGGTTTTTGTGAAGTTCTTTTTGTGGAAAATTTTGTGTGTGAACTGTGAAGACGTGCGTGATGATTCTGCGGAGATAGTTTCTGTAAGTTTCGTTGTTTTTGTTATAATGAGTGTTAATTGTATGGTTACTCAATGGATATTCGAGGAAAACAGATAAATTTCATTGGAATTATTCTTAAAGCTTCAATTTTCAGGTTATTACCCTTTTTTATTTATTACTTTTTATTTTTGGAAGTTATTTCTAATATTTTAGCATCAATCAATGAGTTGCTTTGTCGAGTAATTCTAACAGTTTTTCTTACTTCATTAAGAAAAACAATTTGAAGAATATTTAGCATTCTTTACATTTTCTGCCAGAATTTCCCATACAATTTTACAAATAATATTACATATTTTTATAAACAATATACTGCAACCATTCTGTGTATTGCCTGAAGTGAACATTAACATATATAGGAGTATAATAGTTAATGTTTTAAAAGTTATACTCCATCTTTAAAATGTTAAAAACATTTATAAGGAAGTGCAAGAAAAATTCACATTCTTCTAATCTGAGTCATCGATCCTTTCACATTTTATATTTTCCCCATTTTCAAGTCATGTGTATGGTTGAGAACAACGACAATAACCTCACAATTACCCATTTCCATTTGCCCTGAAAGCACAGAGACATTAAAAATCGACAACATCTTCCGCTCTCTTATACGGGAAATGCCGAACTATCGTCAGATGCTCCGAAAAAGCAATATTTCACTGCCGGTTTTAAAGTCCTTCTGGCATAGCGAGCACTTATGCCTAGGTACTCACGAAGTGTACATTATTGGCAAGTCGATATCTTAACATTATAGTAAAAACGTGATTTTCCGCTCGAGTAAATATCTGTCTCTACCAATAAGTAAAACCTTTCAATGTTGTATACAGGTCCACGTGGACTTGAAAAGTTTCCTCCCCTTTTTTACACTGAGTAGAGAAAAGCGTATGAAGTCATTTGCATATGAAGAAGAATTACATGCTCGATGATATGCAAGATCACACTTCTATATGCCCCGCTTCGAGGACATTAAACTCGGATTTGGTTAATAACATATGCTTTAAAATCAATTGTCCTACAAATTGAGATGTAGATTCAAATAGGAGGGGTTGAACTTATCTCTAATGCAGTTTGAAAAAGAAAGGTTTAATTAATTTTTGAAAGTTTCCTGTTACATTATAATATCGTATGCTGTAAACCGAAGATGTAAAAAAACAAAGTAGACTGTCATTAGAAATTGTATGATGGTTTGAAGAGATAAACGTTTAGTTGTGAGGTAGTGTTTTTCACTTTACGGAAGTGTGGGGTGCAGAGAGACACGAGGATGAAGAATCTCGACAAAAATCTCGGAGGTAAATTTAGGGCTTTTAGAAATAAATTTCCGTTGAGAGATAAGGTTTTGTCACTGCTTTAGAAGGATCCGAAAAAGACACCTAGACGGCGGGAGAAAGACAAAAATTGATACGTTCCTAAAAATAAAGAATTGAGGTAGAATGAAGCTGTCTAAATTTTCTCAACAATCACTTCATTTTTTGTGTATGGTTTTAAAAGAAAAGGTGGAATTTATAATTTCAGTTCTAAGATTTGAGAAAACCATTGTTTACATTGATAGTATACGGTATTTTTAGTATATCCTGTCGTATACAATATATACACATTCAAATCCTGTAAAAGAAACTGAATTTTTATTTTCAGTGCAAAGCTATAAGAACTCGTTTTTCTTTCTTATAATATCAATTTTTCTGAGATACTGCAAAAAGTTGTTTTCATGTACTTCTCCGTAAATTTAAAATTTAAGCTTTAAGGGCCAAAAAAATTCGAAACGTTATGAATAATAATATAAAAACAATCTCATATTAAAGTTCACACGCGCCCTCTCTTATTATTGAAGCATACTCGTCTATTCCCTGCAGCATGTAAATAACCCTACCTTATTTAGTAAGGATGAATACCCCTTGTCGATATATATCAATCACTTTCCAAATAAGCATCGAAAGGGGTGAAGTAACAAAGGGGTGAAGTGTATTTACAAATTGTCACATCGAAGTGTATACATTTGTCATTATTCGTCGAGTAAGTAAATGTGAAATTTTTATTGAATGTCTCAACTGTGTCTACAGGGTGCATTTAGGGGTGGGCTACATCATTGGCGTCATTAGGGCTGAAAACTGGGGTGATGGATTGAATAATTTCACTTGTCCATTTTTTTTTCGATGAAAGTTCATGATGATTAGGACAGTGCAAGTTTGAAAGTTAATATGGGGTTTTCAATAGTATCTCTAAGAACCGAGATATCTTTATATAGTTATGGAAATAATGGCTACGAATTCATTGATGTGGATAAATTTTACTGATAATAAAAGTAATAATACTAACTATTGTATTTGTACATTGATGAACATCTTGATTTGAGTCATTTCAGTCCAAGAGAAAAACAGATGATAAAAACGAATAGTAGATGGACCAATCAGCAATGGCTGTTTCTCACACATAATGATTATACAACATAATCCAAAATACATAAAACCCAATATTAATAGAATGCTAATGTATTTCCGAACCGTGACCGCCGAAATTAATACCCCGACCCTTTATACCCCCTTGATCCAACCTGAAGTACCGCCCATGATGATAATAGGAATTGGAATGCTCCAATTGTTTCTAGGGTGCCTCGTGCTCTCTTTTTTGTGAATGGGGTATCGGGGGTCCTTTTATGGTACTACACCAGATGGAAAGTTTGTGACAGCTAGGCATCATGCTGTAGGGGTGAGTGAGACAAACAGCCCCAGGGGTTATGGGGACAGCTGTTCTGTTCACATAGCAGACTCCACGTACGTACTCTTCCTTCAAAGAACCGGAATGCTCCAATTATTGTATGGTCTTCTTTCTTTCACAAACGATAACTGCTTCAAAAGTTATTACCTGAAATGGTTCATGTTGATGTGGTGATTTTACTTTGCTCCTATAATTATTATGGTTATGGTTCTTGTAGAGATTTCCAGGGTTGTGTGGTCAGTTTTTTTTTCTTGAGCGAGTGGTTTTCATTGTTTTAGTGAAATTTATAGTATGTAATGGTATAGGTAACTGATTGGATGAGTCTTAATGTTGTAAGGGAGTGGAGCTGTGAGTTGTGGATGTTGGAAGAAAGAAGAAGACGTTTGGTTTTGGGTGTGATACTATTTTTAGTTTGAGAACATGGAATAAGCACTTGGCCGTCGGAAAGGATGAGAATAAATTTTGTTGCTGGGTCAAAATGAAGATAATGTTGGTTGTGTGTGTAAAGTCAATGGATATTTTAGTTTGGATATAGACAGTTTTTTAATGTTTCGCCATTTCCAATTTGTATTTTAACATTTAATCTATTGGTTGTGCCAAGGACTTGTGAAAATAATTCGCGTAGTATATCCTCTTAATCTAAACATGCAATCTTTCTAAAGTTGAATTGCATTGGAATTATATATTCATTTCAATTTCATTTTGTAGTATTTTTCAGTATACTGTATTAGGTGGGTTTTGAACTTTTGACGGGTCCATTTCATATACTTTATAATAGCAGTGGAAATTGTTAAAAATTGTTTTTGATGCTTTACTTTCAAATTCGAACTCGTAAATTATTCACGATACGTATTTTAGTCGTCTCCAGTAATTGAGTTTAGTGGAAAACGTGTACTGTAACGTGTTTAGAAAGAACAGCTTGAAATGTTGGTAAATGGCAGTATGAAGGAATGAGAACTCCGGTAGGGACCGTCTGTACGTATCTTGAGAGTAGTTATCGAAACTCAGGGAAAAAGTGAGTATTCTATTTAAACACCCATATTAACTTTCAAACTTGCACTGTCCTTTTATATCAAATTTTATTTGACATTTCTACAGTAGTAAGTCAGAGAACACTTAATTGAAGGTAGCCAACCATAAAATATTTCTGAGGATCCTCAAGTCACGTCACATACCATATTGTCATCGTAACATATAATAAGAGAACTTTTACTTTCAGAAAAAAAAAATCCTTTTCGTAATTCGGTAGCTTAATTGTCCGTACACTACTTGCAACGTAATCTTTTCCCTTCTGGTCAGTCAGTATAATGTTAGAAGTACTTGCAGGTAAGTGCAAACACCAACAGGTGGCGCAAGTAACGACTTCCAATTATTTTGATTAGTGAGCAAGTACATTTATCTTACAAAGACGTGCGGAAGGAAGATTGTTGAGTCATTCTTCTTGATATTCTCCTGGGAATCCTGTACAGTAGGCAAACTGTGTGTGAACTAACTTTTGGAAAACTTGTCGTGGAAGCTGGTAATGAACTAATTGATTCTCAAGTCTGCTGGAAGTAAATCGTCTGAGCAGAGAAATGAAGGTTTTCCTTTTCATTGTGGATCAATTTGTTCTTCTGCAGTTTTATTGTGAAATTTGAAGTGCCATTTTTTCAGCGAATTCTGTTATTTGTGGTACTTATATGTTTCAGTATGTTTATATTCTGACTGAATTTATTCGAGTGACGTTTTCTATACTGAAGCTAATTTTAATTTGTCGGTTGCATTTTTTTTATCTGGTTTTAGTGTCCATTATTATCAAATTGTTCTTTGTAAATCTCAATGATGCAATAAAAAAGAAAGCGAATTACCATTGAAAAATTAGAGGAATTTAAATGTCACGAAAACAGTGTTAAATTTCCTAACCCACTCTGCGGAAAATAATAAGCCAATAATGTTGTTCACAATATTTTAATTTATCGATCCCCGGAGAAGATAGGCTGCAGTTTTATTATTTCCTTCATATTTTATCTTTAATCATTTTATAACGAACTATATATTCTACCATAATGTTATTACTGCATACTTGCAGTTCATATTTGCACGATCTTTTTTCATCTCCAAACCGGATTAGTGGACAGCATGTGTGCATGGTCAATACATTGCAGTTCATTGCCTTTTCTTCCGGAATAATTTCCCTCTTCCGGGATTTAAGATAGATTCTTTGAAAAAACACTCATTATCATGTACCTGATACAATAAAAGCTGACAGTCTCTATTTAATTAGAGGTTGGTGAGTCACTATATAAAAACACGTTTTTTGTATCATTTTTTTGTGCATAAGATCTGACATATCACTTTGTCTTTTTCATCGTAACTACATATGCTGCCTGTGTGTTATTAGACAGAGACGAGGTCAACGGACAACTTTTCTTCTTCAATAGAAAAACCTTTTGATTTTCAAATGGGATAAAATAGAAATCGTGATGTAGGTGTGACTGCATATTAGTGTTCAATATAGAAGGGTGATATATTAGCTTTTGTTTTAGTTTTCAATAGTTTGAATCGGAATAGACAAAAGATGGGCAACTACCGTTAATTATTCATGAATGACCAACGGATCAAAGAAAATGAAAGATGAATAAGAAATATGACGAATAAAAAAATCTATCAATACACGTGGATTATTCATGAGTGATGTAAGGAATTGCTATTTCAAATAATTCCACGTGGTTCACGGCATCATTCAAGCATTATGTGTGTAATATTGAATTCCAGTCTTTGTTAAAAATATGTAAAATTACATTTGTTAGTGTATCTGACGTTTCATAATATTTGTTAATCTGGTTATTCATTTGAATATGAGGAAACTGAAAACATGCCAAAAACCTCTTCAGAAAATCAAGTGACATATTCTTCATTGACAATTTTTTTATTTATTTTGGCACTTTCTCGATTTGGGTTAAACGGTTTACGACTTTCATCTACACGATGAAACATTTTTGCCACAGTTTGAAGCTTCGTTCATATTCAAGTGCTTCATCGTTTCCTGATTTTATCATGTAAATTACACTCCTAAATTTAATTTTTTCAAATACAACCAAGTTCCATTACACTACCATTATACTGTAGTTCCACATTACGAAATAAATCTCTTTATCTACAGCCTATACACAACAACAAATTCCAAAAGTACAAAATTGGTATTAAATCATATGAATTAACTGGAGTCGTTGGATCCCAATCACTCTTTTCGGGACTGAATTGGTCTCATCCCTATTCTGTAATATATTATTTATAATACATTCTTTCTCGTTTGGACGTTGTATTATGAAAAGGTTTAATTAAAAGCACAACCCGAAAATAAAAGACCAAGAGTATTGTTAGAGTTCTCACAGCTTTCAATATAGCAACAAGAGTAGTAATTAGACCAATCCATAGACTGAGGGAAAGTTGTTGGTGGATTCCGAAGTCCCCCTCGATCACTCCCTCTTCCTTTTAGAAGAGATAGGGATGCCACAATTTCTTTTATAGGAAGTAAATTTAAAAGCAAATTATTTTTGTAACAAGCAAATTTAAAACTGAACTCCTGTAAACAGATTTGAATATAGACATTATTCTCAAAGTTTCTGAATAATTTTTTTTATTGTTGAAAGTTTTGCCTTTGTGGCAACTCTATTGTTTCACAATAAAAATATAAATATTAATGGTAACAGACTGTTTACATTTTCCAGGTACTCTTATGAAAAATGATAACTTCTATGTAGATTTTTAATAAAAACAAGCTACAATAACCGTAGGACTATTTTTTTATTTCTTAAAAGTAGTACATTTTTCTGCAAATTCCAGTGAAAAATTCTTTTTCCATAGAAGCCTTTCGAATATTAGCTGTAGAACATTACAATCAGTAGCGATTCTGTTTCACCAGAAGTATATCTGAACTACTTGGAAATTATTTTTCAAAATCTTTACTATTATTTTCTGAGTTTTATACCGAAAACTAAACTTATCTACTGATTAATAGCGTCTTAAGTTATCGGAATGCACTTTCTTTGTAACTCATACTGTGTATATCATATAAAATCCGATTTTTCTTTTATCTAAATCGATTTCTCTTGCAAATAAATTGTCCGTGGGGCAACCCTCCCTTCATCTCTGTACTTAATCTTCCTCTCTCTCTCCCTGTTGTCTCTCACTCACATTAAGGAGTGATGTAAGTGAAGGTTAGGGTGAAGGCCGCCCCTTTAAAACACGCAATCAAATACACACATTTTGCTTTTCCTTTTATTGATGATAATTCACATACATTTTTATACTCTTTTGATAGGAAAGGTATGGTACCATATTAGGTTCAGAATAGTACGTTTAATGAAGGTCTTATATTATGAATGGTTTCAGAAAAATTGCGCAATTAGATTTGCAAAATATGGTAGGCCTAATAATAATAATAATAATTTATATATTGGCTCGTATAAGCACAGATTTACATCCATATAGAGACATATGTAAATATATAATAAGGTTCAAGAATACATATAAGTAGTTTTATAAAATAATAGTGAATTATGGTGTTTACAGTAAAAATTTAATACAATATGATGTGATTTCATAAAGGTGTTTTCTTACATTAGTATTTGTATGAAGAAATCCACCCTCAAAACCATCATTGGTACTAAATTTGCCTCCGAATTTTAAAAATATGCTTTTGCTGTTATTTTAATACGATGAATGAAACGGAATGAAATATTGTTGCTGTAGAAGACACTGTGTATCTCCTCACAATCAAATGATTATTACTACTTAATTTAGATCAGTTTGCTTAAGTAATTTTAAACAGATGCTGGTTTCAAGAATAGGAATGCTTAGATAAAAATGATAAAACATAAAAAGTTGTCGAACTTTTGAAATAAATAACCTGAATTCGCAATGTCTAAATTCCAAAATGGGCACTTGAAATTCAATATGATTCTGATCAAATACAAAACTACTTCAGTAGTCCATTCAGTAAGTGATGTAAACAAATTTTGTTAGGTTTGATAAAAGGACCATAATGTTGATGTGGTATACACTTTGAGGGAAATATAGTAACGGGAAAAGGCAGCTGGTATTCTACTGCTGTCGTAGGGTCAAAGATGGTATCAGGTTCAGGAGTCGGTTAGAAATGGATGACATTTTCACGTGGTTGCCCGGAAATTTATATCTCAAAATCATATTTGTTCCATTTACGACGAAATGTAGAAGTCCGTTCCTTCTGTTAGGCTGACGGGTGTTATAGAATGGTCTAAAAGTTTTTAAGAAGGGCTTATGAAAAAAATAATGTGAATACATATAGATGGAAACTTCTTGCTTCATTCATAGTAATATTGTAATAAAGGGGTTTTGAAACCAAACACTTTTCTTCAAAAAAATGCAATATATTTCAACACCTACGTGGTACTTTCATCAGGCAAAATAGATTTACAATTTTTTTTTGTTATAATTAATGTAATAATTAAAAAAAATTGCAATAATTAATGTAATAATTAAAATTTTTTGTAATAATTAATGATTTATTACAACATTAATGTGAATACATAATCTATCATTTCTGAAATAATGGTATAATGTTATTATTATCTTTAATAATATTTATTACATAATTATAGCAATAAATGCACATTGTTGTAAATGCCTCGATTACCACAACATTTTTAAGTAATTTTTATTCATCATCTTTTCAAGAAGAAAAGTTCGAATTCGTGTGTTATTTATATCTGAAATCGTGAAAATGCATTATTATACGATATAACATTCAGAATAATCATTCATATAACATTTTTCTTTTTAAAAATAAATTTCACTTTCAGCTATACATGCACAATGGAGCAAAATTTGTGGTTAAGGAGAATATCATAATGGAATTTAAAATATGGAAAGACCTTCAAATGTGGCATCGATGAAACAAGTTCCTTACATAATACCTGTGATTAAATAATGCTTTACAATATACTCGCAAGGAAATTGTTACATGCTTGGCTGCCTCGAAGGAAATTTAATTTTTAAAAACCTTATACCAAAATGGAACTAACCATAGAATCAAAATATGAGCAATATCCTAACTTCATTGCAAAAACATTAAAGTATAAGTGCCTGAACCAACTAGGCTCTTCTAGAAGATAGTGGAGGCCTAGAACAAAGGAATTCTTGTGTTATCGTAACTACACTTGTGAATATACTCTTTGTATGTAATTGTAAAGTGGAAGATTTTGTTTTCTGCTATGAATGTTCATTCGTAGAGTATTAAGTACACTAAGAGCTTTTGGTGATTGTCTGTATAGTATGAGTAGAAGTATATGTATGACTATATAGTATGGAGGATGTTTGTTGAATTTAGCCTTCATCCTCCAAACTGATCAACCAGAAATAGAAGTTGCTATACGACTAAGAAGGGGTGGGTAAAATGAAGTGGGAATATGAGGTGTTTTTTATATTTCGGTTGGGTTAGTGAAAAAGAGGATTATCAGAAAAAACACTATATTGTAATGTTGATAGAGAAGTATCAATAATCCATACTTTGTAATTCGGTTCAGTATATTCTAAAAGAAAAAAACTTGGTTTTGTATCAATGACTTCTTCATTCATTCACTTATCAATGTTAGTCATTTATATTTTTCATAACCCCTGGTTTCAAAATAATTGTTGAGACTGAATCCTGCCCTTTGAGGTCTTTGTTGTACTTCCATCTAGTTGTTTTAACGTCTATTATTGACACTTTCACATGAATTATACTCCACTTTTGATTTTGGAGAACTTACTGTTCTGTCAGTATTTGACATAATTTAATTGATGAATATGGTATTGGTAATACAATATGCATGTAAATTTAATTTTATATTTAATTTTTTTTTTGAAAATATTGTATCAAAGTAACACGTCTTCCAATATCAAAGAGTGGAGTATAATTCATGTGAAACGGACTTATAGTTTTCCGAAATCTGCCCCTGTATGTTCTGTTATAATGTATACAATTCACGACAATTCCTTTTAACAATAATAATTATATCTTATGTCAATTTTATTAGAGATGTGATTTAAAATATATCTGATCTTCAGTTGGTGTCCAATTCCTTCTACTTAGGGTTTAATTCAGTACCTCAGCATTTATATTTTGACAGGTTCGGATGAAACTTTAATAAACTCCATATTCTGTAACTGATAAGTGTGTGCTTTATTTTCGATTAAAATTACTCACACTAACGTTTTTAGTAATATTAAAATTTACAACCAATCTATCACTCACTCTTTTTTGGCCATCCTTCGTTGATTCTGTTGGTGCTTGACTCTCTTTTGAAATCTTGGCCGCTTTTCTGTACGGAAGTACCCAGAGAGTCTGTAATATTTGCCATGTGGTGATGGTAGTAGGTATACTATACACAGTTAGGTAATGTGAATGCCTAGGTTACTGACATTGGAAAGAAACACAAACATTACACGTTCTTATTGCCTCAATATGAGTGGGAGTAGGAACATTATCAATGGAAATGAGTTTTTTTTTCTTTGTCTTTATTTATCAATGGTGGTATGTATGGAGTAGTGTGTATAGTAAGGGTTATGAAAATGTCGTAAATCATCTGGAAAATGTATGATTGATTCAGAGCTAATATTGTTGTTTAAATAGATTGGACAGTTTATTTGTTATTGGAATTAGTATGGTCTCAGGGATCATCAGGGTGCCGAAAGGGATCTGTAGGTGACGCGGAAACTTTTCGTAGACGGTTTGACGTGAAATGTGAGTTTACATTTCTCTTTTATAGATATTTACATTCTACCAATGCTTTATACAAAGTTCACAGATCTGTTCGAAACTTGTAAAATACCAGTCAGAAATAATGCAACGTTTATTTAATTTGGATGAAGCTTGCATAAAAATTAACAGCGAGAATATGACAGTATTACAGACTTACAGTGCTGTGAATAAGACACAATATTTCGTTACTGAGTTATATCTATTTAATCTCTTAAACCAATATTATTGTTTTAAATCCTCGTTGATGACCATTGTATTTGCTTATGAACGTTAATAAACAAAACATTATGATGCTAATACCTTTGAATCTCTCCCCCCCCCCCCCTTTATTACAATGC
>JAQIWE010003107.1:0-12196 GCA_034698565.1 Campodea plusiochaeta | reverse complement strand
CGTTTGGTATCATCATACTTGAAATTTCTGGTATCAGTATCATCACAATATCAAAAGTGGTATCGCCCAACTCTACAGTTCGTAATATTCAAGCAAAAACTTTAGTAAACTTCTTTTTAAGGGTTTTCAGTTATTACGGATTTTGCGAAAGAATAATCACTGATAATAGTCCTTCTTATAAAAACAAAGAATTCTTAGAAATGGCCAGATTGTTACGAATAAAACCAACATTAAATTAAATTAGTCCATTCAGCGCTTGGTCAAATTTTTCGAACGCGTAAATTCCACTGTTAAAGCATTTGTTATTGCTAAAACTGACGAATCAAAACATGAAAGAATGGAATAATTACATTCACTCTGTAATGTTTACAATTAATTCCAGTATTAATGAAAGCACAAAACAATCTCCAGCGTTTTTAATGTATGGGAGAAATATGACAGAGATATTTGATGTAAACCGAAGTTCGTCCTCTGATAATATAACACGCACTGAAAGAAATCAAAATTTTACTTATCTCGTTGACAAACATTGCGAGAATCTTGCCTACTCTAGAGCTGTTGCAGAACAAAATCTTTCTGATTCCCGAGATAAGGGAAGATTACGTTTTAATAAAGATTCCAACCTTAGAGAATTTTCTGTCAGTGAATTTGTAAAGAAGAGAAAATTTGTTCTTAGCAATAAAGCCAAACATATTACTGCAAAATTATGTAAGAATTGGACAGGACCTTATAAAGTTATTCGGAGGGCAGGAAAGTTTTCTTACGTAATTCAACATGTAAATAAAAACTCAAAAGCTGTAAGAGCTCATGTCAACCATTTGTTACCCTTTTATTTGTAAATAAGTATGTGGTTTTGATTGATTCTGTATTTTTCTTTTGAAAAATAATATTTGCTGTTTTCATGTGGTTAATATTTTAATTGTCTTATGATGATTTTTAAACCTTTATGTGTAGTGATCGAGTATATAAAAATCATAGTATTTAAATCAATATTGGCGTTGATTTCATATATCTTGCATACTTTTTTTATTCTACGTAAATATTCCGAAACATAACTTTATTTTTAGTTAGTCATGCGCAAGTACATTATTGCGGGTTGTTTGATTCATTAGTATTCTTGAAATTGATTAAAATTTAAAAATCGGAATATTTATGTGTAAGATAATTTCAATGTCTTTAGTTTTAGTTATGTTTTTAATAGTAGAATATGAATTGATAATTTCTGGTTTCGATAAGTGAACAACTTGAGGACAAGTGCGATAATTCGAAAGACGTGTGTGACTCTGCATTATATCAAGTGCAGTCTTCGAGAGTTCTCTTCAAAAAGTCATTTCTGTGGACCCAAGAGGTCATTTATAAAACTTCGCCAACTGCGCGGGACAGCAAGAGAATTTAAAATTTAGGTGGGAGAGTACCAGATTTTGAACAAAAAGGTTATTTTGTTCTGTTATCGGTGTGCCATGGTCTTCTCCATTTATATTCAATTTGAAATAAATGGAGCAGATAGATTGTGATTTTGAGTTTTCTTCAAACAACTTTCCTTGAACAGCTGTTGTGGATTATTTCATCATTTTTATTGGTTTTACATCAAACTGAAAGGAAAAAGGGATTCTGCTCATCAGGACGTCTTATCTGAAGGAGCAACTGCCCAACTGTGACGGTATCGAAACGTCGGACGATGACCGAAAAGTTGAGTTTTCGATGCATTTTAAGTAAGGTTATATTGCAGGCTAGGAACAACAATGAATGTTTATACACCGAATCAAGTGTCTCTTACATTTCTGAATCATTAATATTGCTCAGTAGCTTTAAAAATAGGAAACGTTGAATTTCAAGTGGCGTTTTCTGTCGAAATATCAAAAAATCGACAGCTTTTGCTTTACGCCGAGGTTTTATTTTGTGTTACGTAGCATCTTGACTGCCTGATGACGTAATGCACCATATAATCTACTAAATAACATAAAATTGAGCTTAATTGAGTGTGAATTGAAATTTTCATACCATTTTTTAGAACGTGACGGTATAGAAACGTCGCACGCTAACCGAAAAGTTTATTTTTCGATGCATTTTAAGTAAGGTTATATTGCAGGCTAGGATCAACAAATTTGTGAATAAAATTAATATTTCATACATTATGTTTAATTATATACTAAAGTAATGTTTTCTTCTGATCTGCTTTATTCATATATATTTTTATTTTTTAAGGTTTCAAGTGACGATGAGTACCTTGGAAATTCTCCATCAACATCTACTGATGGAACTTCAAAAAAAAAAAAAAAAAAAAGACAGAAGGATGATGACAATGTAAGTGTAGTATAATTACACGGAATGGTACCTGTAAACTATTTTTATACCTATTTACGTGATGGTAATTTTGTTTCACATTTAAGTAATTTTGATTTTTGAAATATGACTCTATCAATGTTTTGCTCATTTGATTAGTTCAATTTTATGTTTTTTAGTTTTACTTCATATTTTCATTATTAATTATTTATATTGAGATACACCATTGAGAAATGGTTAAATACAATTTTATTATATTCCACATGCAAATCTTTTAAAATTAATTGTACTTTTTTATTCCAAAATAAAAGAACAAAAAGTTTATTATTTTTAAAATAAATAATTGTTTTCAACATTATAAATTAGTGTAGCACCTTCTCAAATAATACAACATTTTATGTGAGTAAAATTATTTTCTTGTAAATTAAGATAACCCATTTGTTAATTTTGCTACACATTAAATCATCACCTCTGATTTCCAGAGTTCATGTCACATTAAAGGATGCCGATTTAAACCGTATTCAAGATTGAATCAGCATTTCAGGAAAACACATCTGTGCTCGTCAGGTTCTTTAAGAAGGGAGCTTGTTCAACAAGCGAAACGTAAAATTTTGGAATATCGAAGTTATAAGCCAACGACAGTAGATCAAGTGGCGCAGTGTGATTTGAAAGTATTTTGCGAGAAGCATGATTATGACTGTAAGTAATAACTTATTGTAGCAATTGCTAATTATGACGTTATTTTTTTATGACTTCAAGTAGTCTACATGACCTGATGTCTGCATGCAAGTGTGGTGCAGGTTGCTTGCGCTCCCATGCGACACTTAGTATTATTACATGTAGTTTAGTAGAGGGAATCCTGTTTGAAAACAATTTACAACTTCTTTATTCAGCATTTCAATTAAAATTAACTTTCTATTTAACAAGTGAGTGTTTTACATTGTTATAATTATTTGTTTCATTTTTCATAATTTAAAATTTCACGAAATAAAGTAATTATTTAAAATTGGAAATTAACTGTTTAATAAAAGTATATCTGATGCAGTAAATTAATTAATAAGTTACCAAAACACTAGTCACATTTCATATCTGTATTTCAGCATCTTAGAGGTTTTAGATTCATGAATTTATTTTTAAGAAGCCTAAACAAAAAATTATTTTAAAACTTATGTTATGAATTCTTAAAAGTTAATTTAGTAGTTAGTTGTACTTGATTTTTAGATTGTTTATTAATGAAGTATGTATGTTCTATTTCAGTCGAAACTCAGTGTTCTGTGTTTAATCATTTCAAGTTACTGTGCAAGTCCAATGATGATAGTTTAACAGGAAATCGTGTTGTTGGCGAAACAGTTTCACAATCAACCTATAATTACAAGACAGATTCCTACAGAAAGATGCAATCTGACAAAGGAGGTTATCATAAACTTACTGAAATTCATCCTATGATGGCACCTGTTGTTGATTATTACAACAAACTCCCAATGCCACTTACCCAACCAGCAAAGAATAAATTAGGCCTGGGTATTCCAGTGCTGAAGTCCTTCGTGCCCAGGCTACTCATCAAGCGATGGCGGAAGATCCTGAGCTCCGGGGATCCCGTCATGAAGTGGGTAGGGGATGCATTGAACTTGGAAGGAAGAATAGGAAAGGCGAGAGCTATCGCAGGTGAGATTGGATTGGAATCGGCCAAGTACTATAGCATGAAGTGGCAAACTCTAGGACCATAAGGGTTTGGCGTGGACACCTACGTAGCAAACCCCAATAGCAACTGCTGGTTCCACCCTGTTGTGAGATATCTGTTGTGAGAACAACAGGACACAACCCAGAGTGATAAAATATATTTACACATTAATATTCTGATAACTATATGTTTTGGTGAGATGCATTGGAAGGGGTTTTCCAAACACTAAAATATATAGGGCGAGAAATTTCCGGTTAAATATATTTAATCATAATGGGAGAGTAGGATCGCGTGACTGGATTACTGAGTTTAATTAACCATTCATAGTATTTTGACCCCAACTCAGTAATCAGTTCTCATATTTAGAAAATCAACTTTACATCTTTTTTTACTCTAAAACGAGTACGTGGGTTACGTGAATAAAGATACGAGCGGGAAAAACAGCTCCGCCGTCATATTCCGCCATTACCACCCTCTCAATTCGAATCATATGTCCGTAACCATCCCACTGCGCTTGCGCAGAAGGCGAAGGTATAAATACGAGCGGCCCCAGGGGGAAAGGGGTTCTTTTACTGATAAATTTTTAGTATATTGAGATCGACGTTAGATCACTTCCGAGAGTATTTTTTCGGAATGGCCGTGTGGGGGCCATCCCCACACGGTCATTCCAGTGTTCTTCTGTAATTATCAAATTCTACGTTTTATAGTCACTAATAATACGCTCCTTGAAAATTGTGTCCGAGTGTATCAATTGTGCGAGTTTCGACCAGTGCATTATACCAGAGAAACTAACGAGACGATCCGCAATCGAAGGTAAATCAGTCAACAATTCTAGTAGGAAATTATTCAGGGACTCCAGTAATTTTAGTAGTTTAACATTATTCTTTTTTTGCAATAGAATGGTGATTTATTGTGCTCTTGTATTTGTGTTTTGCAACATAGAAAACTGAGATTTCATAATTAATATTTGATATCTATGTTGTTAATTTGGTGTAGTAGTTTATATATTTTGCCGCTCCTTTTTTTCATCCTCCCTTGTTGTTAGTAAAAGTTGTAATGTAGAAAATAGCGAAAAGACGTCAATGGACCTTTAATAAATCTGTTGGTTTCAAACCTGTTTTTTTACTCATAAAGTAAATTCAATAGAAATTCCATATTCATGTAAAAGAAATAATATCAGATATAATATATATATATTGATTTTTATAAAAGAAAGACTTCCTCGAACTATCATTTTTTATCATAGAAAAATTAAATATCATTAATATAAAAATGGTTATAATAATCTATATTTTAAATAATAACTTAAGTTACAGTGAAACTGAATAATATTGAACTGGTTAAAAGAACTATATATCTGCGAATTATATAATTGAAAAGACTAAATTGGCATGATGATAAAGAGCAAATAGTAAATATATTAATATTGGGAAAAAGTCAGGAATAAAGGGCACTTTAAATGATCAATGCAGCCGGCCCGTGTAAAAAAGCATGAACCCACGATTCAAATAAAAATAATGTTGTCTGGGATTCCGATATAAATGCTACTTTCAAGGGTTGCGGGTCACGTACCTGGCAGGTATAATGAAAGATACATTTAATGGTGTTCTGGGGTGAACGGGACGTTCATACTGTCACGGTATTCGAACGACGGGTTAGAGAGAGAGAGAGAGAGAGGTTGCATACCCGTCAGGATATTGTGAAGATAGGACAAGGTTGTGGTGCTGATATATACTAAATTGAATTGATAATATTAGAAAAAGAACACCTTTTCACTTAGTGTAAAGACCATAGACTATGGATATGCTAATCAGCAAAGTGCCATACGTCAGGTGTGGTTTTTATCATTACAAAGTGGAAAATTTAATATTAACGGTATCACTGTTGACGACGATAAATCACTCGCGGAACATTTCAACTCGTTTTTCAAATCACAGTTCATATCTTCAACGGTAAAGTCACTCCCTCCATTTGAAACTAATGTACTTCATCAGTTAGAACATTTCAATTTTGAACCTTCCCAGCTACAAACCATTTTAAAATTCTTCAAAAGTAATAATTCAATGGGTGTGGATGAAATTCCTAGTTTTCTATTTCACAGCCTACACGAGTCGCTTACTCCTTATGGAATATCTCGGTAATAACACCTATATAAATAACTACTAAGGTATTAGTAATATTTGTAATTTTTACAAAGCGTTTGAGCAAGTAATATACAGCAACAGGCAGGAGGAACAGTGCACCCGCCTGGGGTTCCCTCTGGAAGAACCGTTTGCAGCTCCAAAGTCCAAAATAATATTGACGTGCCCAGTCGCGAGAGTGGAGATCACTTGAGACGGCAACTGATGGTTCCGGTGTCTCTCCATGATCGTGACTGGAGATCAAGATCATTACGTCGCTATGAGGAAAATGCTCGTGGATTTTATGATCAACAACAATGCATTAATTGACGGATTTAGTTCAGCTAGGGACCATATCAAGGCCAGTAAGATGGATCAAGACCGAACCTGGGCTGGAGAAGATGAAATCTTCGCCAGTGCACTGTTCCTCCGAACGAATATATTCGTTTTCAATGATGACACCTGGCAAATGTTCCACTGAACAGGTAGACTCGACGTTCCTGATGTCTCTCTGATATAAAGAGCAATTTACGTAATAAATAAAAGTAAACATTATGAACTTGTAAATACAATAAGATAATTGTTTAATATAATTATTGATAAGGCTAGTCCTGTTTTTTGTTAATTTTTGTTTATTATTTGTTGCTTTTTGTTTATTATTTGTTACTATCTTGTATACATAAATTCATGAACTTTTAAAATGCTTTTCTTGTTATTAATAATTTTAACCTGAATAAGTTATCGAGCTTTATGATTGAAAATGAGATCTAAAAATGTTATTGTACACAAATGATCGTAGTAATATTATGAAACGAAAATATTATATTAATTATCATTTTAATAATATTTGGATAGTATTAATAAAATTCAATTATGATGAAATTTCCTAGGCTTTTTTTTTTTTAAATAAAAATAAAATAATGTTGAAAATATATTCTTTATATAATATAATAAAGCCAGGAACATTGCAATTTTTAAAGAAGTAAAGGTTCTTCCACTAATATAACAAAATCACTATAATTTGAACTGATAATTCTTTTGCTGCTTGATGATTTTTCTGCTCTTTTTAAAAGAAATAAAAGTGCCAAAATCTTGTCCTATAGATGACTTATATTTATGACATTGTTTTACTAATTAATTGTTCCTCTTCCTTATAGGAACAAGGTGGCCCTCCTGTGACTCCAGCTGTACGGAGATCTCATCTCCTGAGGAAGACAGCAACACCACCTGATGTACCTCAGAGGAGGTCTCCAACTCCACCTAAAAGGAAACCTATAATTCCACGAGTAAGAAAATCTCCTGCTGTACCTCAGAGGACAACTCCAACACCACCTGCTGTACCTCAGAGGAGATCTCCACCTGCTGCTCCTAAAAGGAAACCTCCAATTCCACGAGTGAGAAAATATCCTGCTGTACCTCAGAGGACATCTCCAACATCACCTGCTGTACCTCAGAGGAGATCTCGAACTCCACCTGCTGCACCTAAAAGGAAACCTCCAATTCCACGAGTGAGAAAATCTCCTGCTATACCTCAGAGGACATCTCCAACACCACCTGCTGTACCTCAGAGGAGATGCTCGATCTCGCTTGTACATGTCACGTTCACCAAAAATCGAACGTTTTTACGTTTGTCGAAGGTTGCGTCTGTGGAAGCATTTGACCAATTAAAAATGTTTTTATAGTAATCTTGTCGCCTCCAGCTGCTTTTGTTCTTTGAAATATTCATATATCAGAGGGGAATGAACCAGCCGAAATCATATCACCTGCAAAAAAAAGTTTACTTATGCTGATGATTTTCTTACAACTTGCTAATTAATGTATCGTAGAATAATAAGAACCACATTTCGTTCAATTTAGTTTTTTATTTTCTTGTATTGTAATCCAGCAATTTGTGTTCATGTGAAGTTGTTCAATAGACTGGATAGTTTTCACTCAATTCTTTCGCAAGTGAACTTTCTTTTAACGTGTAAAAGAATAATTGTTACTTGCAGTGTTTTATGAATTATAATGTTCATCAACTTCTACATCTGGCAAAAAGTGTTGAAAAGTGGGGTCCTCTGTGGGCTCACTCAATGATAGCATTTGAAAGCTACAACTCTAACCTCATTGGCTTTTGGTACAGAAAAACTTTAATTCACATTACTTTAAAATTGTTATTATTCAATGACTTAAAAAGGTTTGTCAGTGAACACTTCAGTTTTGTCAGTGATGAACAAGGTTGTGTAAAAAATATGTTGAAAGTATTATGGCTTATTCGTTTTTACGCTACCGGTTGTTGACCTGTAGAATCGTTCTACAAGTCATGTTTTTTTCTGTCTGAATAAACTCCTCCCCCATATCAAAATAGCGGAATAGCAGAGACGCAGTGAAATTCCAGGAAACAAAGTGAAAGAGCAGCATGAACTCTGATCAGGATAATCTTATCGTAATTTACTTGAACGACGGAACACCTATTGCTGTAAACAGTGACATTATAAAAGAAATTGAGGCTATGAAGAATGCCTTCAGCCTGGAAGATTAGGAAAAACAACTAAAAGACCAGTTTCTGTCAGTGCACAACAACAGTTAGACCTTGCTGATGACAATTCAGTAAATGGAAAGGTATGTGTAACCTACAACTGATTACAAGTCAGGTTAGAGTTCTGATTCAGTCAGTGATAAATTGCCTCATAATACGTGGAACATCATGATGCATGTCACCAGGCCTAATTTACTCAAATATACCTAATGGTGCACATAGAACTTTTCATACTGTACCTCTTGACCATGATGATTGCCTACTCCAGTAGGCATACAATGGCTGATTACAAACGGGTAGCCTTAAGGAGTTAATTTAGGTTATTGAGATAGACTTATGTTTGGCATGATAGGTTTACCTACAGTAGGCATAGGTCAAGATAGAAAGAAATTGTGCTAATGTAGGCCTAGGTTATATTATTTTGTATTTTGAGTCTAATGTAGGCTAGATTTGCATTTTGATCAATACGGTCACATTAGGTTCTGAACCGTTTTAACAACGGCTTAACCGATGCACGCTGGGCGTCTCGCCTTTCCTTAAAACATCCCTGATTAGGTTACGTTTTTAAGTTATCCTATAAAGAAGTTCTTCTGGATCATCCAGAATTTAATCCTAATTAACAAAATATTTCCTCCATCCTACATATCTGAGCTGAGTAAACCAGCTAACCGTCTCATCCACATCTTAACATCATTATTAGAAACAGCAATACATACAACAGCAAAGTATGAACATGAAGATATATTAGGCAGAATAGATGTGAAGATACTCAGTGACTCAGCTGATGAAATAGGTTAGGATTAGTTAAATTACAAATATCACAATATATTCATTTAACCCTTCCAAGCCGTTTTATCTTTAATATTTTTCTTTCCCAACAGATCACATTTCAAAGAAACTACCTCAAAATGAGAGTTTTCGCCATTTTTAAATGTCTTTGCAGTAGCAGAACTTGATTTGAAGAAATACGCCTCTAGCAATAAAAAAACTGCCGGAGTATGTTGATAGGTCATTTCTGATTGGTCCAAAAACGTCAAACATTGTCAATAATAATAAACAACAATACTGGAATTTTGGTACTTTATTACACCCGACAATCTCGTTGTGACTGTTATTGATCTGTAATCCAGTAATCATCATGAATGTTTATTTTCAAGTTACTACTAATTCTAAGTGCTACCCATTTTAAAAATAATGCACTGCCAAAAGCTTTCTTTTTCTGTTATTCATGTCACATTATAAAATAACATGGTTTAAAGTAATGGAAGATGCTATAAATTTGTTGGGCAGAAACATGCGCTCCGCAGACAATAGGAAAAAAGGAATGCTGAAAACAGCGAAAAGAAGAATGCTGAAAACTTGGTTCGAGACAACCCACTGCGCCACCAAGCCAAGTGATCCATGACCACCGTGATCCACTATACTGTTAACTCCAGCACATGTAAAATATTTCACGCAATCAATTATTATTAAGTTCATGGTATAGTAATTTTATTGTTAGTTAAAGAACATAAATTTCCATAATTACTTTGATAAGGATATATTAATTTCAATTACACTATTAATTTTATGATGTAATTTACTTGTAATTTTAGTACGGAAGTGGCTGACTGTGTTACGAGTTTTAGTTACAGTAAACCTTCAACCCTACGGTGAAATTTCATAAAAATGCAGTCATTCAACGACACGATTGTTTTCGTGGATTTTTTTTCAGGAAGTCAGTAATTTTTTTAGGCAACGGCATCACGTCGGTAGTTTCATCCAAGGTATTATTATAGCCGTGAATCATCAACAGTGGAGAAACTTTACATTAGTTAATATTTTTATCTTCATATTTGTACAGTAAGTATTATTGGGTTCCATAGAAAACAGACTTCAGCTGTTGGAATGAAGATATGTGGGAAAAAGTTCTATTTGAAAATGAGTTGTCATGTGGCGAGTATGACCTTCACCATACAACATACTTATGACCAACTACTTATGAAGTTATACAACATACATATGAAGGTCATACTTATGACCTTCACCATAAGTATGACCTTCACCATACAAGAGTATGACCTTCACCATACAAGGTTATGACCTTCACCATACAACACAGTATATCGGATGCAGCGTCACTGCAATTACTACTTATGTTAAATACAGTTATGGGTTGTAAGGTTCTTCCAAATAGTTATTTTCTAACACTTACAACAAGATGCTAACATATCATTATTTTTGTAAAGACTGTTTACAGTATTTTGGGCCTGTAACATCAAAGACAACAGTCTGCAGTAATGCAAAATGTAATTAAGTCTCAAAAACGTCTGGAACTCAAATTCAAAACTGCTTTGTAAATATCTCAATAACTGAGCAGATTAGAAATTTAATAAATGAAAAGTCTGCGAGATCATTGAATAAATAAAAACCAATAAAGTAAATTCAAACAGTGACGTCTATACTGAGATAAGTGATGGAAAATTATATCAAACATTTTCTTAGTTAACATCTGACCCTTTCCTTTCATTAACTTTCTCCACTGATGGCATGGCCACTTTTAAAAGTTCAAAAGGGTCAGCTTGGCCAATTTTGGTGACTGTGAATGAGTTAAATTTAGAGGAAAGATATGATAATGTTTTGTTGGCAAACCCTTACTTTGGAAAAACAGATTCGAAAATGGATGCTTTTTTTAAACTGTTTAGTGCAGAATTACAGCAACTGGCGGAGACAGGCATGTCAGTATATAGAAAATAAGAAAGTAAATTTTAAGGTTTTTACTGCTTGTTGTTTTGTCGATTCAGTTGCTAGACCTCTAATACAAAATGCAATACAGTACAATGGTTTTTATGGCTGCACATGGTGTTTGCATCCTGGGTTTACAGTTGATGGGGTAGTTAAGTACCCCTTAAAATAAAAAACTTCCTATGAAAACAGAACTCATAATGAAACTGTGAAACTAATGGAAACAGCTCATAACATTAAGAAAAGTGTAAAAGGATCTTCATCACTGATGCCCATTATAGGTTTTAACATGGTGAATGGTTTCACTGTTGATTATCTCCACAGTGTACTAATAGGTGTTATAAAGCAGATAACTAATTTCTGGCTTGATTCCACTAAGCACAAGCAAGATTTTTTATATTGGAGCCCCTTTAACTGTTAAAAAGATTGATAATCGCATGACAGACATGTGCATGCCACATGTTATTGGTCGTTTTCCACGATTACTTAATGAAAGAAAGGTGTTTAAAGCAAGTAAATGGAGGAATTTTGCATTATACAGTATGTATCTGCATTTTTGGTATATTACCAAATGAGTACTTAAAACATTTTAGCTTTCTTGTTACTTCAACAATCAATTTCTGAAAATGAATTAAAGTTAGCTTCAAAGTTATTAAAACAATTTTTAGTTTGGGCAGAAAAATTGTATGGTGAAGGATTCATGACATTCAATATCCACACTCTGGAACATATAGCAGAAAGTGTCATAAATTGGGGCCCCATAAGGACACACTCAATGTTTGTGTATGAAGGCAGAAATTCAGTTCTCCGTAAGTGCTCTAAAGGGACTTCTGGAATAAAATCTCAAATGATGCAGCGATATTTACTTAA
>JAQIWE010003106.1:0-12197 GCA_034698565.1 Campodea plusiochaeta | reverse complement strand
ATGCGGCTACGACCCTGTACTACAAAAACAATTGAAATTATTTTCTCTTCACCTAAAAATCGTTTTTCCACCCTATCGGCCTATGGTTCCGGGTATTAAAGCATTAATCACAATTTTTAGGAACCTTACCGTGGAATAGACCACTTCATCAGAAACCTTAAGGGTGTAGCCATATTGGAAAAGGTCCCTGTACCTTAAATTTAAATGGCTCAAGAACAACGGTAATCGGATACAGTTAATTGTTAAACCGAAATATTTCATATCTATCATAATTATCTTCAATTTAAAACATCAAAATTCCATAATATCAAAATTATTTTTTTATAAACCAAAATATTATCCTGATTTTCCCATTTTTGAGAGTGCATATCTCAAAATAATTCCAATTCGCATACAATTTTTTTTTCTTATTCTATTCCTGAGACTTTGCACTACATACTAAAAAAATATTTTTTCGCTAAATAACTCCAAAATAAATAATTAGCAGAAAAAAACATCGTTTTCTCTATCCAGGTGAGTGTAAAAGTTCAGGTGTGTCCGTAATAGCTACTCCCGTAGTGCGCTGCTGAAGAGGCGCTTAATTATATTCCTCTTAAATTTATTAAAGGTTGATAAAACCACTCAAACTGAATTTCAGAAAAATTATTGTGATTGTTTTGCATAATTATGTCATCATAATAATAATCTGTGTACAATATGCATTAACACATTTATTCATTTATATTATTATATTTATTGTTGAAAATACAAAATGTATCTTTGAGGAACATAAGTTAGGATAATTCCTTTCTATTATTATTAAATGTATTTATATCTCTGGTGTAAAATAAAACAATTAAACATCATGATGACGAATCGCTGTGTAAAGTTTTTGGATGTCCTGACAACATATTCATATTACTGAAGATAAAACTAGGGGTAAGTCACTCATAGAGTTCAGTGTACACCTAAGTGGAGTTCTTTTTGGAGTTCATTGGAGTTCCTTAGGAGGTCATCGGAGTTCCTTGGAGTTCATTAAGAGTTCACTTGAGTTCTTTGGAGTTCATCGGTGTACTTTCTAGTTCATTAGAGTTCTTTATAGTTCATCAGGAGTTCCTTGGAGTTCTTTGGAGTTCAGTTGTGTTCATTGGAGTTCATCGGAGAACTTTCGAGTTCATCGGAGTTCTTTACAGTTCATCAGGAGTTCATCTGAGTTCTTTGGAGTTCATCAGAGTTCTCGTTCTTTGGAGTTCATCAGAGTTCTCTTCGCATCTTTAGATTTCTCCTAGAGTTCAATAAAGTTCACAAGTGTTTTCAAAAAGTTCGTTGAAGCTCAGGAGGGGTCCTCTGGAATTCAGATCATTTCTTAGGGGTTCGGTGGAGTACGCTTTGTTCATTAAAGTTCAATTTCATTATGCTACTTCAGTACTTCCTTTTTCTCTCCAGTGGCTTTTATTTTTCTGTAAAATCATACGTATTCTATTTTTAAAAAAATCCCTGTTGAACAAATATATTTTTTATTTTTTTATAAATCACATAAATTAATATTCTATAATTGTATCACATTAAAAATATATTTTTAAAATAAATAAATTAACGCCAGGTACTGCAGTATTTTGTGTAATAATTTCAAAGAATAAACAAATGGAAAACTATATTTTGATAATCTGAAAGTAAATAACAATTTTTGTAACAAATTTCAAAATGTACAAAAATTCACTTTCGTACGAATATTATTTTTCTATAAGATTGACGCAAGTAGTCAGTAACACAGTTGTTGTTAATTTGTGCAAAATATGGATTACCTTCAGTGTACCTATTAACAGTAAAATTATTGAGGGGAGACGGGGTGGGAATATATAGATGAAAGTTATGTTGATGACCGGTCGCGATTACCGATTTTACGTCAATTTCTCATAATATTAGGGAGAAAACGTTTCCGTTTCCGCTCACCAGGAATTTAACCTATATGATGCTGCAGCATTTCGGCAAGAATATATTTACTTGGAGACCCAACACTCCCAAGCAGTTCGTCATTGTTCCTGAATAGTTTATCGGAGTTCTTTAGGAGATCCTTGAAACTCGTCGGAGTTCCTTAAGAGTTCCTCGGAGTTCAGGTGGACAGGTGCACAATTTCTTTTGAGTGACTTTTCCATCGATTTTATTGCTTTTTATTTCATACTTGTATTATTTTGTTGGCCAATATTCCTGAAGCAGTCCGTTGCATGTGCTTGTTCTAATAATATGTCAAATCATTCTTATCACTTTATTTATTAAAGGTCAAAAGTTCAAGGAATGCATTTATAATAAAGAATGAAAAATAAATAACACTGCTCTTTTATTATATAAAAATCATCACCAGTTTTTTTTAATGGTAAGCAAACTGATATACCCTATACAATATCTTAAAGACCTATTCCACTTTAGAAAATTGACGATTTTGAAAGGAAAAAGTTTTGTTTACAATGGTAAACTGCGGTGACTCTATTGTCCACCCCTTTACTAGGAGCTTAAACTATCAAACTATGCTAACGAAAGTACGAGACTAGGTCCTTAGGATTTAGTCCAGAGTATAAAAATGCAATGTCTTTCACTAATATATTTATTGGTGAGAAACTATCAACATTACATTTTACAGGTGTTATTATACTAGTGAGTTACTATAATATTTATTTTGTTTATTTTATTATTGATGGTGGCGCAATGAGTATGGTACAAAATAAAAATGCTAATGGTCTGTAATTACGCGAGATGAATTAAAGTTTACAATGTCAAAATAATATACATAAGTCGGCCATTTACGAAGATAACTATAATACTACGTAAAGAAGATAAAACAAAACTCTACTGCGCATGTCAACCGCCTTGCCTACATTTGAATGTTTTGAAGCCTAGTTTGGGAGACACCTAACGGTCACGGCCCGAACTTCTTCTTAATCAAACACTATTGCACGTTTTTTAAATGAAATTTCTACTTCTAACTTACCTGTAGTGTTTAATAACACCAAAATATTTACCTACGTCTTTACATCCGATCAGAAAAATCGTTTTCACAGGTTTTCAGTTATCATCTTATGGAGCAAGTGTCATGCCATCCTGCGGTTAAGGCCGTGTACTACAAAAAGAATTGAAATTATATTGTCTTCACTTAAAAAACCTTTTTCCACCCTATGACTACGGCCTTTGCTGGAAATACTGTACCAGTAGAATTATGTATCTTAATATGAGAGCGTCATCAAGCTCTAATTATAATTTCAAGTATTAAGAATGTTTGAGATAACTTCTAAATCATTATTCAATATTAATTGATGAAATTTGAATACGTTATGAATATTGTTGAAAAATTAAAAAAACACGTTATAATCTGTTGAAGTGTATTGGATAAGCTTGCAAATGTATTCTTAAAAAGGACTGTGTTTAACACTTTTTGTCCTCTGAAACTGTAAGTGGTTTAATTTGAGAATTTAATGTCATTTATAGCGGACTCATGATACTCGTTTCCTTAATTACTGAAAAAGCCAATAAAGAATTCATTTAAATAATTTTTGATAGAAAGTTATACAAAATAATGTTTTGTATTTAAATTTTGATACCAATAAATATTTATATAATTTATGAATTATCTTAAAGTTCTGGTGTCAAATTGATCAATTTAATGACGACATCATAAATAAACCATTGGGTTGATTTTCATGAATCCAAAGTAAGAGTTCTAATTTCAATGTTCGATCAATGCAACAATTTATTAAAATAATTGATAATTATTTGTCATAAACATACACAACACTTGCTGCTTCAGTCTTCCAAGTTCCTACTTTTTTTTTATCTATAATCAAATCTGACGTGAACTTAAAATTATGATTTTATATATAAAAAAAATTAAATAACAGTGAAATGTACAAACAATTTAATTAAATTAATTTTTCTATAATATCAAAATCGTTTTTCCACCCTATGCATCAAACACTTTCATTTTTATAAAACTGTATTATTAGATAAATAATTATTCATGCAGATTGATTTTCTTTTACTGTATGTTGGAAGGTAACACAAAAATTGAAAAATATTATTAAATGTTGTTATTGCTGTTT
The DNA here is from genome assembly GCA_034698565.1 of Campodea plusiochaeta. Classification (NCBI taxonomy): domain Eukaryota; kingdom Metazoa; phylum Arthropoda; class Diplura; order Rhabdura; family Campodeidae; genus Campodea; species Campodea plusiochaeta. The sequence continues at coordinate 8,127 of JAQIWE010003106.1, read as the reverse complement.
GTAGACTATAAATTATTTCAGTTGCAAGCAGTGTTCGATAATACATTTTATACAGTTAACGAAATTCTTAAAGTGTTACTTACAGATAATAAATTTCCGGTTTTCTGTGATTTTCTTGTACCTTATGTTATTAACGAATTTTTGCAAAAAGTTTGACATTTTTTGACCCAACGGATCAAGAGATATTTCTGACTTTCTGTTTATAATTATAGTCGATAGATTTTCCACAAGGTAGCACAAATCGACCTGCTTAATTTCGCTGCCTTGCGAAACAATGCAAATTATTTGCTGACAAACACATATCTATTAAGTAGTAGCAAAACCGAGTTCAAAATAATGCAAATTAATCATTTTATTCATTATATCAGCAGTTGTCTTGTTTCGGGCGACGCTTGCTCCGCTACCTTACAGCTTATTTTCTTGCATTTTCTAAGGTGAATATCTCTACAACCGATGATTTTTGGAAGGTAAGAAAAATAATATGAGCTATTTATATCAAGAAGACTAATATTATGTTATAATATCAGAAAAGTCAATTTAGTTACAGGTAACTCTTTAAATAATTTTGAAACCATCATAGAGTAACAATATTTTCTCTCTCTCCTTCAGAGGTCCTGCGGGTGTCCGTGCCCAGGCATTAGATCCAAATGGAGGTTTAGTGGAGGACTTTGTATTTGATATAGGTAGTGGTGAATTGGGGAAACGTATATTACATTGTAGAAATGCTCCTTCACCTGGTGCCACTTCCTCATTAGCCATTGCTAAGATGATTGCACAGAAGGTTAAAGATGATTTCAAGTTATGAGATGAAGAAAATATGTAGAGCACTGTAGCTGAACACACGTTTTTTAATTACTTTAGAGTTTTTATGATACATCTTTGCTACTTAATAACATCATGAAATCAAATTAATTGACTAAATGAATGTCATGAAATATTTTGGGATATTTTTACCTCTATTTTGACTTCCAAGTTAGTTTTTGTGAAAAAATATGAAACTGTATTTTTTATGTAAACATTATAACTAAAATGCCACATTGTTGTTATATAATAGTTTTCAGCTACTGTTATCTATATTTTTATAGTAATAATATATAACGTACCAAGTACAGAAGTAACAGAAAAAATTTGGATTATTGATCTTATTGTAATAATTTAAAATGGAATCTTCTCTGATCTGACAATAATTATAAATATAATTATATTAGTTTTAGACTAACATGTACACCAAGTCATAAAAATGGTATGTCTTCAATGTGTGGAATTAACACATTTTTTAAAAGTTCCTTCATTTCTGTATCAGTACACTCATGTATAAAATAAATTATGCATGTAGTTACATAATTATTATATTGAATTAACATAGGTACATGATTCATAATTATGGTGGCCACGGAAGAAGCTGTATGAGATGTTAATATGCGATCTTGTCTCTAGGTTGTAATTAGCACACCAGCCAGCTATAGAAAAGTACAATGTATTTCATAAGTAATGGCTGTCTCCAGCTCGGTGGTCCTTGTGCTGTAATTTCAATGATATTTCATGTTTATTTTATTGCAAGTGGAATTGACTTCTTACTATTCAAATTATAATGTTTAGATATATTAAGTTTTGTCGTAACTTCTTTTATTTGGATCTTGATATTTATATTTACCAGTTTACAATTACTGTGAGCCAATGAGACCTAAATAGTTGATTAAAATTTTTAAATGTTAGGGTGCTTAACTGCTTATGGAAACTCAGAAAGGATCAAGCCGTACTTGAGTGTGATCTTGCCCGTTTTTACCTTGGTTGCCGAACAGTTTCAACGTTTTTTTGCAAAGAAACACCTCGAGTAACTCTCCCAACATCGTCATCAGAACTAAAACTAACAATTTGTTGCACTTCCAATAGAAAAAATAATGAGATAGATTAATTTTCAGATGTTATACAACAAATTGACAAAATTGAATGCATAAATTACCAGCAAACACATTCAAACTATTCGAAATTCTAAAATAATCACCACACATTTGGAATGAATGGCGTCATGTTTGGTTTAAGAATATGATGAACTCAATTATTTCCTTCAAAATCTTAAGCCAAAACGTCTAGTCCCCTTAGTTGCTGAACAATCTTGCTTGCAAGAATCCGTAGTTTCCAAATAGTTTTTCCAGCCGGCTTGCAAGAATTCTGAGTTCCCGTAAGCACCCTTATAATATTATGTTATTACAATTACAGTATCAAAGTATATTTTTGGAAATAAAATTTTATATGGGAATTATTGGTGTTTTTATTCAAAAGTAGTAATTCATATTCAGATTAATGAGACCTTTTTTACACAATTTTTTGTTAGATTGGGTCAGTGTTTAAATTATAAATTTTTGCACTTCTTTTTTTAAATATAGAGTATTTTTTTTACCCTCATCCCTCCCTGGAACTTTTGAAGATCTTTAATGTTTAATAATGTAAAATCTGTATAACTCAAAATTTTCAAACTACCAAAGAAGCAAATATTTTACAGCAATGGGAAAAACTGTAACCTCTAAAATCATAATTTTGGAAACCATCTGATATTTGTTTTGAATTCATTGCAGAAAAATTCAACTTTTTTATAAAAATTTCTGCATTTCTATTATTTGTTAAAGCAAGTATGTCAGTAACTTTATTGTATTAAAAGCTTCCTTCCACTGATAAAATTCTTTTAAAATGGAGTTAGAAAAAATACTCAAAAATGCTAACAGGTATTATATTTATTTCGTGCCATACTTCTACAGTGACATTGGCACTAGAGAACTGACTAGGATTATGAACATACAAACATGAGTGAAAAATATATACTATTATTATAAAGTCAAAAATACAGTTCTTTCATCAAATTATTGCAAAAGGTATACAATAGAATAAATTCAATAAACTACATTTTTTTTACTTGAACAGGGATGCAGAAATCTTACAAGCGACCTTATAAAAGTTAGATTTTACGATATGATGTTTTGGTAATTCAGAAGTTTTTTCATGAACAGAAATAACAGAATTGTATAAAGAACTTGAGCTATTTTTCTTAAGAAATAAACATCAATATTGCATTATAAATATTTTATAACAGCAAAAGATGTGATTAGAAATTTAAACTGGAGTCAAATTTTACATAACTTATGCAGATATTCTGAATCTCCAAGCATTTTCATAAAAATAATATTCCTTTTTGTGGAATGTAGAAACTTAGGAATGTAGTTTAAAACAACGAATATTGGCACAGTCATGAATTACATAGTGTAACAGTAACAATAAACAAGAGAACAATGTTTTCTGCTTCTTAAAATTTTACTTCCTGCATCCCTGAGTTAAGAACAAGTTTACAACTAATATAAATTCCTCCTAATCATTAACAGATCTTACAAACGTAACTACTCTACTATTAATAGTTGCGACGAGAGTTTTGAATGGCATACTTTTGCGAAATATGGATCATATTGATTACGCACAAATGCCAATGAGTAATTTCACTGTAACAACACTTATTATCTCTCTATACAATTTTAACAGCAAACTTAACATCTAATGAAAATAAAGTATATGTGAATGAAAGTAATATTGTAATGTATCTTGCTAGTACTTAACAGAAAATATTTTCAAACCAATTTCTTTATAAATAATATAAAGCCTGCAAAAATTATGAAAATGAAATATAAAAACATGAAGTTTGCCTGTACCTCAATAAAATTTCGAAACATGAAAAAAAATTTAATACTAAAGACGTGTTTAATTATCACAAAAAAAATTGCCAAATTCGATATTTCATTTATCTTTCTCACGACTTATCTTTAAAAAATTTCCTCCGTAACTTTCTAATTGCACTCTTTATTATAAATACTGATCTAATTTGTAGCAAATTACAATTTTAACACTGGCACACCGGATAATATCCTAACTAACCTCAACCAAAACGGATTCCCCCCGTCTTTAGCTTAAAAACACAGCATTAGAAAACTGCTGAATATCGCAAAAATATGCCTCTATAAGCATGTATAAGAATAAGCCTTTTAAATGCAATTGCTTCAGACTTTGGCATGTATATTGTCTTTGATATTATTATCATCATCGATAACAATCATGGATTTCAAGTTTCCGTAACTTGGAGAATTCAAGGAACTAGTACGTCTTGGTTTCCGGCTCAGCATATGACGTTCCACCCATTTAAGCATGGTTAAGATTGATTCAGTGTCGGGTAACCTACGATCGGCAGCAGTACGTACAGAACGAGATGGAGCAATTCTGAAAGTGACAGCCATTCCTTTCAAAGCTTGTATTGCATCTTCATCAGTGACGTCGTCGCCAGCATAAATAATTCTGACTCGTTCGTGCCAATCAACTCCGAATGCTGTACGTAAGATGTACATAGACGCCCGACCCTTATGCCATTCTACTTTAGGTCTCGCTTCAATCACGCAGAGACCACGTCCCAATGCAAATCCGTATGATACGATCAACTCCTCTGCCTTCTGTATTAACTCTGGTCGAATGTTAGCTGGTGTTTCACGGTAATGGAATGTTAAAACTGATCCTTTATTCTCCACCCAGGCACCATGACGACAGACTTGATCTTGAAGTTCTTTTAATAAATTTTGGATATTCTCTTCAAACTCAACAGGCATTGGATGAACGAATCTTGTACCATCTGGATGTAATATCTCCAAACCATGACTTCCAGCATAAGTGATATGATCAATACCAACCATCTGTTTAACATTATTTACATTCCTCCCTGATATAATAGCAATGTAGACATCAGATAAGTTACTCAATCTCTCCAAAACCTTCTTAGTTTCACCTGGCATGAAAGCAACATCCGGATGAGGTGCGATTGGTGCAAGGGTACCATCGTAATCCAACAGTAGCGCCAACTTATGAGTATTACCAACATATTTGGGTAAATACTCTTCAAAATCATCCATTGTGACAGGTAACATCGTCGTGGGCAACACGTCTTCACCATCTTCAAACAACAAATTACCCATGGCCTTCAGAAAAGCTCGCAACCAGAAGTTAACATCATATAACCTCTCTCTACGCTGCAAATGACTCATTCGAACCTCACGCTCATCAAGAGGCATACTTAATCCACGATGTAGTACCTCAGCTGCTTGATCAATTTCATACGGATTAACCATCAATGCCTCATGCATCGTCTCTCCTGCACCAGCGAAAGGTGACAATATGAGCACTCCGGGATCCTTAATCTGACAAGCGACAAACTCCTTAGCAACCAAATTCATCCCGTCACGTAATGGTGTAACTAATGCAACAGCCGCCTCCCTGTAAAATGCAGCTAACTCTGCCTGACTGACGCAACCATAGATGTATCGTATTGGTGACCAGTTTACAGTAGAGAAATCCCCATTAATTCTTCCAACTAGTTGATCCATTTCTTCCTTTAAGTCCTGGTATTCTTTAACGTCAGTACGGGATGGTACGGCAACCTGGAGTAATGCAACCTTCTCACGGTATTGTGGGTACTTCTCAAGTAAACGCTCAACAGTACGCAATCTGAAATAAGAAGGATTTTTTATGGTATTATTTATAAAAAAGTATTGAATACTTCTTCTCCTTTATTGCTATATTTTGAATTATTATTGTTTGTGTTTAAAAAAAAGTTAGAAATACAAGATAATCTTATTCACTGAAATAGTGATATGATTTTTGATGAAATTACAATTTATATTTTTGTTACAATATTACAAAGAAACATACGGAACATTGGATGCAAATTTTGCCTATTTATTTATTTAAATTTAAAAACAGATCATGATAATATCAGTCTGAGTCTATACTATATTCACACTGAATAACTACAGTACTAGAGTATAGAGACCATTACATATCACGAAAACAAAATTAATATAAAATAGTTTTTGGTTGGTAAATTTTATAATAAAACTACTGTATGTCGATGTGAGTAAAAGTTATTTACAATCAAGTATATTCTGAAATATTATGGAAACTTGGAAAAGCATATTTCATTTCCAGATGATTGACATGATTCCATGCTGTATAGGATGAGACAGGGTTAGCACTAAAGATTTTCAGTGCAGAGGGAGATCCCCCTTTCACATTATTTCAGAGGGAGATTTCTCAGCAATCAGGGGAATTCCTTTTGCACTAAAAATGAAGCTTACAGAACTATTTATATTTATAACAATTACTAATTTGCAAAATATGGCAAATTACCCAATTAAAATAAAATAAATTCATCAATGAACAATAAATATGTACAACTATAACCTAATTAATCTACATAAAGTTCCACCTGATGGTGAAGAAAGCACTAAAATTATTTTTATCATTATTATTTATTATCCAAAGCTTTAAGTTACAACTTCCCAGAAATTATAGCTTACAGATAATATCAGCAAACTAAATCTTTTTATTTCAGTTTCAAGATGAAAAAAAATCAAGAGAATAGTATAAAAACTGAAAAAACATTTTGTAAATTTAAAGAAAATTTCCTTAATTTTGCGATATATGTTGTGTTGTGAGTACGTAAGAATTATAGACTTTTTATATTCGTTTTAACCGCATTTTCAATACCTTTTCAACGGTGTAAAGATCGTATTGCTGCGACTATCACTTACAAAATTACGGAACAAAATGTCAAAGGGGAATTTCCCCCTTAGCTTTCGTTTTAAAGGGAGAATTTCTGATTTTTGCAGGATTCCCACACCTTAACGTGAGCCCTGGGATGAGACATTCAGAATAACTTTATGTAACAGTCTCTGGATTACCAGCAAAGTAAATGTTCATTTCATAAAGCAGCACTGACTAGGTTGTAATTAATGTAAATTAAAAATCCCAATTTTAGGTTTTGATTGCATACCTACCATCAAACCTAATACCATCCCCTATTTCAATTAAATCTCAATTTGTTTATAACTTTCCATTCTTGTTTTGTTTCCAATCGAATCTGTCATTTCTTACAAATAATACAATCTAAGAAATCTTCAACAAATTTAACAAAAACAAAGTTCTGATGCCTGTGTCTCAATGCTATAGATTTCTTTTAAAGACTCTACAGAAAACTATTTTAGTATTAGATCATCAACAATAAACCACTGAATCAGACAATAATTAATACCTATGAACTAATCCTTTTGTATAATCAAGTCTATCCACTCCTAGAATAATCTGATTGGCTGTCTTCACAATAGATGGAGCAGTCTTAGCTAAATCAACAAAATGATCATAAGGTATTCCAATGGGTAATGATCTAACTCTCACAGTACGTCCTCCATGTTCAACCAGTTTGTTTTTACGATCAACACGACAACCAAGTCTACGTTGACAACAATCAATGAAGTTCAGGCAGTAGTCTTCAATGTGGAAGCCTACCATGTCACAACCTATGGAACACACATTTTATTAGTTTGTTATATAGTACAACCTAACAAAATAGCCATAGCACCTTGTGAAATTTTACAATTACTCTGTCGAAAATTTACAATGTATTAGAGAAAAGTGAAGTGATTAATAGATTTAGTTACTATCATAGGGTTTCACATGAGACCTTCCATCTGTCTCTTCCAAGGTGAGTCAAAAACATCTACCTTTCCTCTCATAAAGATGTCCTTCCAATTCAACCTCAATTAGAATTTTTACAATGTTTATAGTTTTCATTAAGATGTTACATTTACATTAAAAATAATTATCAAGAATGATGGTTCATGGTTTAGTACACATAATAATAATAATTATTGTTTCAACAAAATGAAAAAAAAAATATAGATATTTAAATCCAATAGACATAATGCAGGTTGTACACATAATAAAAAAGTGATACAGTTACTACAATGTTTAGAATAAATATCTAACTGTGACAGTTTTTAAAGAAAGATTAAGATTACAATAAGGATGTGCGAACCGGTTCGAAATTCGAACCGAACCGAACCTTTTTCCCGGTTCGAGTTCGGTTCGAAATCGAACCTACTAGGTTCGAAATTTCGAACCGGTTCGAAGAGTTGCGAACCTCGATCTGACGAAAATATTTCCGAAATATTGTGTTTATAAAATGAGTTAATAAATGTTATGTTCACAAAACAAGTGTTTTATTTTTTACACCCAGTGTTCTTATTTACCTATTTGACTATTTCC
>JAQIWE010003105.1:0-12198 GCA_034698565.1 Campodea plusiochaeta | reverse complement strand
ACTTTGCAATTGCTGCAGAAATAAATTTAATTGTTCATAGTGCTTAAACTGCATGTCAGGCCCCCCCCCCCTTTAAAAAAATTGGGTCGAAATTGTTTTGAAAGTATTCCGAGGCGTAGATCCAAACAAAAAATTTAGGGAATTAGGAGAAAAAACAAGACACGCCATTATGGCTGGCGTGAGGGTAGAAAATTTTCAAAATTGTAGTTAATACTGTAACTGCCCATTTTGACGAATCCGTGCCTCTCCATTGTAAATTTCTCCAGTAGTCCAAGAGAAATAAAAAAAATGGAAAAATATAAGGCGCACTCCCATCAAGCCCATTTGTTTTTTTAACTTTATCAATAAGAGTAGAAATTTTAAACATTTTCTTCAGCTGAAGGAAAAAAATCACTGAAAACTTTAAAATTCAACGGATTCTTTTCTTCTTTTGCGATAAATCGACCAATTCATCTTAAAGATTTTTTTTTTTAATTATAACTGTCGACTGTGTTCTTTCATCGTCAAAATGCCTTATTATAACACTAAAAACGAACCGTCCTGAACGTACTTGGTTATGTTTCTAATAAAGTAACAAGATGTTCCCAGGAAGATTCACTATTGAGAGGGAAAACTTTTTGTGGATAGCTGAAAAGTAAAAACAACAGATGTCGAAGATCGTCTGCGAAGTGCCACCAAGGCAGGCACGATAACGTAGAAAATTGTGAAAAATTACCATGAAAAAATGCAACTGATTTTCATGAAACTTCGAAAATAGTTACTATACGCACATCCTAGTTTGTAACTGCAGAAACCAGTTTTGCAACTACGCATTTTGTGTGTAACTGACCATTAGGAAAGACCCTGGCACTGAGACTGCGATGTACAGAAACTTGAAGGCGCTGACGGACATAAATAACAGAAAATGAAATCAAAGTAATTATCAAGCTGAAGAAGTCGAAAAATTTGACCAAAATACATTTGCAAAAATGCTCTAAAAAGGCGAATTTTCAATACAATTTTCCAAAATTTTCTCTCGCGCCAACCATGGTGGCGCTTGGCGCAATGGTATTTCCAACACGTGTTTCACTGATAAACAGAGTTTTGATGTTTAAATCGTAAAATATATGAGTTACTAATTCTAAAAAGTGCAAATTTGTAAATATTAAGCAAAAAACAAAAAAGTTACTAGCATTTGAAAGTGTCTATTTACATTAGGGACACCCTGTATAAAAAAATCAAAGCAGTCATGAAGTTTGGAAACCCTCGTTATGCCCATCTCTAAAACCCACAAAAAATAAATCCCACTTAATTTCACCAAAAACCAGAATAGCAGCTCCAAATGAATCATAAAATAAAATACCGGTAGGTGGTTTCGCTTTTTATAGACGACTGTGATTTTACCGTGTTGAAAGTATCACATATAGAAAAACAAATGCCCCATGTCCCAACAGGGCAGTGTGTTACAATAGCACATAAAAGTAAATGGCTTTGTACATTTCGTAAGTACGTACACGTGCTGAATCGAAACCATAGAATAAAGAATGGTGTTTTTCAAATTCACTAGGATTACGAATTCATTCACGCTGAATTTGAAAAAGGCTTTTTCAGTAAATGGGTGTAATAATCGTGGTTTTTATGCTTGTCATGTTTCTGCTTATTTAATATTATGAGGTTTTTCGACTGTTTGTCTAGTGTGCTGTTAATTCGTGGACAAAAATTGTGTCGCTGTTGACACATTTGAATATAATTGTATTATCCTGATATTAAAGTATCGCCTTTTGGTTTATAGTTTCAGTTTTTTATTAATTTTGTAAATGTAATCAAATCACATGTATAATTGCATTTGAACATAATTTTTAAGGGTAATATCGTTCAGAACAAGCATATATTTCAAATTCAGCGTGTATACACACACACACACACCATAACACACACAATGAACCTGAAGTAATAAAAATAACTTTCGGAGAGAGAAAAAAAGAATTTCTTTAGATTGTACTTGTATAGATTTTATTTTCCGTAGCTATAAGGTAGAAAGTTTGAATGAAACATAAAGCGGTGATAAATATTTATAGCAATAAGGTCAAATATTGCAACCATAAGGCAGTAAGATAATCAATCAACTAGTTAAAGTAAACATTTTTTAAAGAAGCACATGTTAATATTAAATTTATTTAATCCCTGGCAGTTGACGCAAAAATTTAAAGACAAAGAATAATTTGAATAGTGACAAATTTACAACGTCACATCTCCTAATTTTTCTTAATCTTTATTTCATTGTTATATTGACGGATAAGGGGTTAAAGCACTTTAATATTAACAACCTTCTCTCGATACCAAAAACTTCAATTTAAACGCCAACTCAACAAATGATTTTGAAACCCCTGTACTCTCAACCAGCTGTCGGTCTTAACTTCCATCAGAATATACCCCAGATAAAATGTACTTCCCTCAAATCCTTTTGCATTAGCATACGCCAAGTTAGAGTATGGTAGCTGCTGACTAAAGATCTTATCTTTTAGGGAGGTTAAGTACACCCACAGTGAGGTGAGAGATGATCTTAGTGAGTTTATGACGAGATCGAAAGATGTTGGGCTGGATTGTTGAAGAGGTGGTGTAGTTGCTTGAGATCTGGAGTGAAGTGGTTCGAGATTAGTTGGTGATGCTGAGTTGGTCTTCGAGGAAATGTTGGGTGAACGTTATTTGAGTTTATGTTTTTTATGTAGTCTATAAATACAGTTAATATTCTGGGAGAAAATTGGTTTAAATATAAAATTTATGGTGGAGAAATATTGATTTTTAGGAAGATCTGAAACAATTTCTTATAATTCTGTTCACACTACTATAGATCACTTCGAAATCTAGATATTTGATTTCGATCAGTCTGGACTCTCCTCAAATGATGATGTGGTTCCATTAAAAATATACCTTCATTTGTTGTTTCCATTACGAATATTTTAATTCACGATACAATATCTTGCAGATTTAGATATGTTCTGTGCTTGTTATTACAATAAAAAGGTTGTACTGAGTCACTCATGTTACGTTATTTCGTAAGTTAACTATAGCTAGCCGAAACGTTGAGTACAGTAAATTATTAACGTTAATGCTAAATTAAAACCACAAAATTTATATCAATCATGTCGTAAATGAACCAATTATTTTATGTATTAAAAAAAAAAACTATTACTAAAATAATTTTGTATTTTCTATGCTATCGGCAAAACAAACTTTGAATCCTCTTGAAATTTACGTATCGTATTTAGTAAAACCTTACGGCATAATACTATCATACGTATCCTACAATAAGCAATCACCGCGTGGATGGACTATGCACTCTGCATATAAACTAGGAGTATCACCAGCAGCATTTTTTCATTCAAAGTAGTATCACGTACGGTACTTACTCTAATAGTCAACAATCGATTTTCTGCTGATGAGAATCCGTCGTGTTTACCCAGCCTCACTTTTCCACTCCCCCCTCCACCTCACGACCCACTACCCCTTTCTACCCGCATCTTGCTCATTTTTAAGTCTCTTCCATAGTTTTCATTGTAGTCGAAAAAGTTATCTAGAATCCAAATGTAACTTAAGTACGTATTATTTAGGATATCTTCAGCAGTCCCTGTTTCTTTGTTTATGAATGTGGGGATGAGGAACTCATTGAATTCTGTACTAATACATGACTTATTACGAATATGGGAGAAAACTAAGCGATAGTACAAATTCAAAGTAACTTTTCCATTTAGTAAAAAGGTACCTTTGTAATAATTCAAAGTATCTTGAAACTGAAATTGATGAATTTTAAAATAATATTGACAATTTGTTTTCGATGTACGGTACCGAATGTTTGTGGAATCAGTTTACGAAATAAGTGAATCTTATATAATAGTTTGTTAATTACGTTATTAATAAAAAAAAACTTCGAGAGGAGAAACTCTACTGTATGAAAAAAGCTATCTTGTGCCATGCCCATTTCAATATCATTATAGTAACTATAAAATCCAAAACATATTATAACATGCAAGTTATTACAGTCATTATAATACTGTTATTTTCTGGTCAAATACTATTTGTTTTGATATCTGTAAGAACATTAATATTGGCAATAATATCAAATAAAAATGGGGAAATAATCTGTAAAAATTCTAGTTAAAAGGTAGTGAAAATAAAAGTAAACTAACTTATTTTGATGTATTCAAGTATCACACATATTTAGAAATAATGCTACAGTACACAAAAACAATAAAATAATGTGCTAAAATAAAAACCAATGTAACAGAAAATTTCTCCTCATCACAGCAACCCTTTCCGCATTGCCTCAAATAAAATAAAGCATCATACTGTAGAAGTGTAAGAGCCTGAAGAAAGAGAGAGAAGCAGTAAAACCCGTTTGCATCATTCCGATTACTGCAGGTCAATGCTATGCAACTTCCAGCCTTTCAAAGTAAGTGCTAAAGGAGAATTGAAGAAATTTCCTTTTTCGAGAAAAAGAAGACGAAGTTTTATTTGTCCCCTTTTTTTCCAATGCTGTTTCAGACTTCATTTCGAGCAAGCTTGGAATAATAATTTGCTTTTCATTGGTTAGAGAAATAAATCAGTTTTTTTTTTGTCAATGAAGTTTTTTACAGAAAGTTTTTCATTGGGAGTATATTATACATTTTTCAGTAGATTAAGTGATATAGTGGATAATTTTGTATTCACTGTAGCGTCAAATTAAATTTATAGGAGTGAGATCTGCCTGAATTTGACTAAGTTCTTTGTATACTCGTATAACAGGTATAATATTATATTTGAAGCTGAATATAACTGCAATTAATATGACTGTAATAACTTAAATAAAAGTAAAAGACTGACAATTTTCGCAAAATTGGTTATGCAGCGTACTTTTTTCGTTTCTTTAGAAAATATTTTGTATCGTAAAGGAATAAGTATTCCATTTGTAAGGTACGAAGGTTAATCACCAAACTTTTAAGTTCTTGGTTCTTTAATTACATCTGATATTTTCATTACTAGTGCGTCGGTTCCTCTTGGAAAATTCATGGAAATAATGGTACGCTCTGTAGTATAATCAAACTATATTTTTGATTATCGGAAGATACAGAGGTTTAGTTCTAAACTAATAAGTTTGCTTCAATATATAAAATGCAAAATCCAAACTTCTGAAGATATTGAAAATGTTTTTAACGAGATAATTGAAAGATAAAACCAGAGGATTTGCTTTTATACACAATTAGTATATTATTACCAGCTATTTCAAATCATTCATTGAATGAATAAAACACTGTTTGCATTTAATAATATTATTAGTGTAATTTAATATTATTATTTACATCATTACATGGGCATTAATGTTAATTAATAACTTATTTCAAAAAGGCAATCATTATATTTAATATTAGTCTATACAGTGAGTAGAGTTAATTATCAGTTATGTACACTTTTTTTTATTTGGCATCTAAATTGGTTTGTGGTAAATAGTTTATTATTGTTAATATTTAGAGAAGGCAAAGGGGGACAATATACAATGTTAATATTAAGATGGTTTCATCCCTAGCAGTCGATACAACAATTCCCACATTTGCCCAAATTTTTTTGGTTGTGTGTTTATTGTTGTATCGACCGCTAGGGGTAAAACCATCTTAATATTAATATTTATTATTGTTATAACATTCAATAATCAATAAGAGATTGTTGAAGTTAATATTTGGTAGAGAATGAAAATATATCGAATTTTAATAGTGTCATACCAAAAATTAAGATGATCTATTTCAGTAATATTCATTTTGCATAACCGTGAATAAATAAGAAAATGGACTAAATAGGATTAATATATTAATAATGTGAATGAAATCATTTCACGTGCGCCTAAAACATACAAACTTCATAACAGTAAATTCAACGCCATGTAATATCCTATGTAATTTTACAGAACCATTTCATTCCTCATAATACTTCTATTTTCAATTTCATCACAGATTTTTTTCTATTATATTTATCATAACAGAAGGTTGCTCAAAATGTCGCTCAAAAACATGATAGGAGAAGAAAAAGAGATGGAAAATAATAAAGGAAAAGAGAGAAAAGGTATATAACAGTACTATAGAAAGACAAAAACTGTCACTACCATATGCGAAGATAAACCATTCATTTTACCGCCTTGCGCATTGCAGAGATCAATAAGGTTTTGTGGAATTATTATTTGTTTGCTCCATTTGACTGAAGATTATGGTGTGGGAGAAAATGGAGGCATTTGACTCGTTTTTACTGCAGTTGGATGGATTTGAATTTTTGTAAACTAGATATTTCAGGTTACATAATGCTAAATTCACAAAATTTTCAATCATGTTAATATCAAGAAACAAAAACAAATTTATGTAAATTATCCTTCAAAGTCCATTTACAATAAAGCTTTATTTATAAATAACTGATTTTATTTGGCAATACATATAATATTTATAGAGAAGGCAAAGGGGGACAATATACAATGTTAATATATAGATGATTTTACCCTTAGCGGTTGATATAACAATAAAATACAATGAAAAATTGGACAGATCTGTCCCTCGCTCGGTAAGCGAGAGGCATCAGGTACAATTCCGACATCTGCCCAATTTTTTCTTTGTATTTTATTGTTACATTAACCGCTAGAGGTAAACAATCTTAATACTAACATATTACATCATATTCCATTAAAAGCGATACTTGCATGTTCTGTTGATAAATTATTATTTTTGGTAGTAATATTATCAAATGCTGGTCAAGTACAAAAATTAATATTTCAACAACAGTTTTCATGAAACCGTGCTGAGTTTCAAAATTCAAATAGTCCATAACTAAAAATTAGCAAAGGCTCAAAGTTCAAATCAAATTCATACGAAATATCAATATCAATAATCTTCAGCGTTCTAATTATACCCTTATACACGGGGTTATCAAACTGTGAGCTGTATATCCCTTTCACCGTATAAATTTAAGATTAGGTTCCTTCTAATTGTGTACCGCGTTCAGTTTGTCAGATTTCAAATACATTATTAATTCGAATGAAGAAAACATTAACCTCTGAGTTTGATTCGAGTGTTTGGAAAACACAAACAGAATTCAAAATTAAGGAAAGATCTCCACACAAAATGCAAATAATTTGGGAATGTACAAACTCTAGGAAGTGCTTTAGATTTTTTTATTAGTACTGATCGTTTCACATGTACAGGTAACGAACTATACTAAAATTTTGATTTTGGAGGACTCACTGTTCAGCCAATATTTGATATTACTTAACCGATTAATGGTATATTTGTAATAGAGTTGACATGCAAATTCAACTTTCTTTTTTTATATATATATAATTTTTTTTTTAGAAAATAGTATCAAAATAACTGGTCCCCCAAGATCAAGAGTACAATCATGTGAAATGAACTATTATAAATATTATTTTTTTAACATATCTATGTACATAATAATATATCATTATGTATAGGACTACAAACTGTCATGATTACTGTGACATCATAAATATATACAGAATCGTCGTCGCAATTTCTTTTAACTGTTACAAAAATTCAAAAAAGTTAAGGAAATAAACTGAAGATCTCGCTCTCTTTTGGCACTATTTTTAATATTTTTTTCGATATTGTAAGATTGTATTTTTATTTCCCTGTTTTGAAATTTATTTTATCGTTCATCCCATTCATTTCCCTTCTGGAATCACGTAATTAAAGAAAAACACTTCAAATTCAGTTCGAACGAACAATTGAGGTTTCAACCAATTTCAATTTAATTACGCCTAATCAATGGAAACTGTTTTTCAATTAGCAGTAAATCGAATGTTGACAGCAAATAGTTAAACGCAAGCCTCAGCGAGCGCACAAGAAAACTGAAAATGCGATGCGTTGTTTCTATAATAATTCGCATATAATTATGATACAATAGCAAAAAAATGTACCGTTTTATGTGTTTTGTCAAGTTTAATATATTTTATTGACTGAGAATGGAAAGAGAATAAGAATTATAAGCATCTTAAATGTTTAGATCTTTCGTTTTTGCAATAATAAACCAGTACCTGTTTAGATGTTTAATCATTTAATGCATCATATCGATTTCTTATGTTTTAAGATGATGTTCAGAAATTTGTGGTTTATAACAAATAAATTAAATGTTAGTTTTAACGAAAACAGGTATGAATGTTTGACTCCCATTCTAAATTAAAATTGGTGAACTGTGTTTTATACATATTTGAAATACATGTAAAGTGTCAACAGTAATTAAAATCTTACCAAACAATTTTCAAGTTGTACAGAAATAGTAACTGAACTATACTTACTGTAAGAGCTAAAGACAGACAATTTTCCTACACTTACGATTACTGCTTACAAAGATATTCTGTAATAGAGGCATATTTTTTGATGTCAGATAAAAACTGCCTGCATCACTTGCTGTCAGGGTTTTAACATTAAGTTTGAAGAAGTTATATAATACAAGAGAGACGTCAACATTTACGGATTTAGAAAAGTTAAAGGTATATTTTTGTCTTCACAAATTTTGCGATAGCTGTGTTTCTCATTGAAAATTAGGGATACCTTCATGTCACCAAGATCTACTTGATTTTGTTTTATATTACAAAACGAAAAACAATCGACTGCCAGTCCATCCATGCCAGAAATAATTGCTATTCTTACGAAACTCGAAAATCTGCTTCTTTAGAAATTAACGACACAATCGATTTTGATGATTTCACATGTGGAATGTATGTATATTGAGAAGAATATGTGCGGTTCACTGAAATTGGTCGGAATTTCCAGCATTTGATAAGTTTAAAATTCACTTCGAATTTTCACTTTTTCCACAACACAGAAAATAATGACAACATGTTTTGCTTTGCTGATTATCCTACTAACACAGTCACGGACCCAATTTGTTTCACTTTGGAAGTTTTCACTTGTAAATTCTACAAGTCGATATAAGGTGAATTTTAAAACGACCATTTTAAAGAACATTTCAATGACAGTGACGTCTGGCATCTTCTAGTTGATACACATAATCCAGAGAAAATGAAAGTTCCTAACTTAGAGCATGTAGAAAGTGAAAATGGAACTTCAATATGGAAAAAGTGTTTGGGGTATTTCCAGGAATTACTTCAATAGAATTAAGCTACCCCTCTGGTATACTAACTTCTTCCTTCGGTTATCCATCACACTGGGCGAACAAAGCTTTATTTCTTTATTGTAACAAAAGGTACAATGTTTTACACTAATAAACTGCTCAGAAATTGCTCGATATTGCCCGAACTTGATATCTCTTGGTCTTTATATCAATTCCAGCATGATCCTACTCTGAAACGCGATGGTTGTGATGTGGTAAAATTTCAGAAACTTAGAAATCTAGAAATTAAAGTGAATAATTTGAAAAACAGAAATGTGTTTCTTTTACTAGAACTGGCAAACGACACATTGAAGAAATTGACAATTAAAGGGATTTTCTGGAAGAACTTCCTTTCTTAAATTTCCCTGTTTAAAAAAAATCGAGGAAGATATTTGCTGGATTCGGTCAATGAAAGAAAAGGTAATTTAGATTCTACAGCATTGTGAGTCTCTGGGAAGGTTAGGGACATTTACTCTGACCGAAAAACGAAAATTTGTGAATGAACTTTACAGTGAATGCAAGGAACTGACTTTGGACATTGATTTAAGAGTTGTACCAAAACATGATATAATACCAGTGTGCTTCTATCCTGGTGTTTGGAGATTCTTTTATCTCTATTATTGTTTTTAATAAAGGAGATTGACTTAAAAGAAAATTTATTATTTTAATATTACCATGTTCTATTTGGGAACTTAATACTATAAATTAATATATAGAAATCTTATTTAAGAAATTTTCTTTTAAATTATATTATAATGAAGATTAAATGTCGGTTTCATGTTTAAAATTATCTCATTTATATCAAATACAAAATTGATTGAAGTTTGAAATTATATTAATTACTTAATAATCAAACTTGAATAATACAAAAAAACTCTTAATGTTGGAAATACATTTCATGAAATATTTATGATTATCCCTTTGCAACCTCTAAAGATATTTAAAAATTTTTACAAAATGAAAAATAGTTCCACGAACCAAAATAATTAACTTGCAGCGGTCAGTCATATACCATCTAAAATCTACCAAGGGAAACTAATTACTGCGGTTTATATTTCTCCAGAAAACCGCCATTCCCGGAACACAAAATGTCCCTCAATTACTTTTTCAGTGGAAAAACATTTAATACCGCATACCTCCTGTTGTTGCAATTAAAAACCTCCCCCTCCCTCTAAATCGTAAATTAAGCATTAGGCTAATTAGTCCGTCCTAAGTTATAAATCCATTTTAGAACAGTAGCATATGGTGTTTTTGCTATATTACGTTGAAAAAGTAATAAAAGAAAAGAATTGTTTATGAAAGTAGGAGAAAAAAGTTGCTGTTTTTTTCCGTAGCGGTTGGTACTCTAGCTAGGTGGTTTGAGAAGTTTTAGTTTCTTAGCATGTCGGATTAAAAAGTTTTTTTTAAAAGTGCAAAGTTTTGGTGTTACTTTCAGCTTACAAAGACTTCTAATAATGTAAAACTTCATGTACTGTAAGGATGGTGTTGTACAGTTTACTTTGTAAGGATAAAAAAAACTACATGCTGGAAATAAATTGTTAGAATATTCTGAAATAGTTTAAGTTAACATTGAACAGCATTCTTGGTTTGTGTTATGTAGTGGAAAAATATCTCTTTCACTACATCAAAACGTGATTTAGAGTTATGAATCTTATGAAATAAAATTACTTAACTGTATAGTACAACAAAATGGAGTAGTTCAGTAAATATTGTAATACAACAGAGTAAACAACTACTATTTTTTCTTCTCACAGTCAGTCAGGAATACTAAAGACATGAAGCAATTTACTTAATCATTCTGGTTTTGAAAGAATGCTGCTCTCGCTCATTCCCACACGAACTATAAATTAATTAATGGTTTTAGGTTACTTTAAACTACATTTACCATAACCTGAAATATTTTATCAGTCATCACCTGAATTAATCAGGAGTTGCAAATTGGGACTGACAGCACCCCCCTGGCTCAATACCAGAAATATTTACAACTCGATCCTCAAACATTCTTCAACAAAACAAACTTTTTCTAAACAAAATATCGACTGTACACTCGTAAAGAGCACGAAAAACCCGTTAAACAGCTACCTTTACCCTATCCCAAACCCCGTAATACAATTTTCATGTAGAGACTCTCAAATACTAAAGAAGCTTCAAACAGGATCCAAATCCATTTCACAATTTTTAGTACCCCATTTATAAATTTAATTCATTTCAACCACCGGCAAGTATAAAAAAGGGGAAAAAGTAGGAACGTAATATATCTATACGTGCTGCTTTGCTATACGAAGCTGTAAAGTGGACAAATGTAACATTGGTGTAGCAAAGGGAATGATTTTTAGTTGGTTTTGTTGGAAGAGATATTTTACGAACTATGATGTAAAAAAAAAATCCGTTATATATTTTATTGATGCTGGAAATCTAAAAAACTACAAAGATAAAATTTAAATATTGAAAATAGTTTTTCAATTTTACATGTATAATATTGGAAATTTTCTGCTGTAGCTGTTGTGAAGAGCCAGGATTGAAGCATCTCGAGCATCTCATCTTTTTCTTTCAGAAATTAGAATTGCAAATAATATAATGTTATGTCTTTAACAGCATCATATTCCAAATGAGCCAGCACACCATAAATATAAACAATTTGTTGATGTAGTCAGAAACCGTGGTTATAATAACCTGTAAGAATTTCTATATTTAAATATTATATAAATAGAAATAACTTTACTGAGGGCGACAATTAAAAAAATACAGTTCTTCTTTTCAATGTAACCCTTTACAATTTACAAATTGAAATATTGTTTTCACGTATTAAATAAACAAGATTATAAGAACAAAGCAAAACAATAAAAAATCAGAATAATGTATCAACAAAGGCCGTAAAAGTAATTCATTTATTATTTAATTTATTGAACCCTAAGAAGGAGTGAAAACCGTTTGAACTTTACTGCCGATTAATCGATTATATTAATACTATTTTATGATCTTAACTTCCCAGGAAAGAAAGAAAATTTAAATTTGACTTTGTTACCATTCCATATCTCCACGAAATATTGAATAGCAAACTAATATATACTTATATAG
>JAQIWE010003104.1:0-12199 GCA_034698565.1 Campodea plusiochaeta | reverse complement strand
TTGGAAAAGTTATTCTTTGTTCATCAACCAAAATGGTTCATTTCAAGCGGCCATGCCGTTCACGCAAATTCCAAGATTGTCACCTGTTTTCTTGGGTTTTTCTTTGAACTTCTGGTCTTTATGTAAGGTCGTTCCTGATTGGTGGGTTTCAAACTAGTGGGTGTGGGTATCTTAGAGCTTCTTAGGAAGGGAGTAAAGTTTGACGGGTTTCCTAAGATTACAACGTCTTCTGCCTCAGTTTAGTTTTTGAGTTCGTTTAGTGCGTTCCTTGTCATCTTTTCCAATACTACAATATGTCTGCTTCTGATTTCTACATTTCATCTCGGGTTACGCCCATTTATTATTCATTCGGTAAGTCATAGGATTTCTTAAAATTAATTAATTTCTTGCTTCTAATTTATTTTTACGTTCTTGTTTCTTTTATTAGATCAAGATCCTTGGAAATATTTCGTTTCAGTTCATGAAAATATTTTCTTGAACCTATATTTATTGGATTCAACCTTAGACAAAACCTTAAAGGAGTTCCACATTAAATTTGAAAATGTGGAGTCGTTCCGTGAACTGCTCAATGTGAACGATATTCGATCTGTTCACTTCCCTTTGTTAGATCGGGATGATGGACTTTCCGGCATTTACATCAATAGCGTCTGTGATCGTCAGGACGTCAGGAACATAGGAATTTTCATTGTGAATAATGAAAATGATCTATTTTACACCGCCGTCGTTAACCGTTCCACCTTTTCCAAGATCTGTAATATACTTGGTAAGAACTGAAATTGTTAATATTAATAGGATAGTTGTTCATTTAGGTTTATTTTTATTCTGTAGGACTTCTAATGGATTAATTGCTGAACTGAAATGGAGGATCAGCGGCGAGGGGGAAAGAAAGAAAAATTAGAACTCGTTCGAAATAGTTTCTTCAAATAAATTTAGATGTTAATTGCGCTTTTTCTTTAATATATACACGTTCATGATATTTCTGTGGTTTTATTTTTAATTAATTCTCTAAGATATTTGAAATTGCTTATATGCAAATTGGATCTAAAAAAAATCCATTTACCAATCCATGAAAGAGGGGAAAACAAAACTGGAAAGTACTATTAATATTGGTTTCTGCAAACGGCGTTGCGGGAAAAGGGAGAGAAAACAAAAAAAAAGGAAAGGATGTTATGAAATCCATGTCAGTATGGGAAATTATTTTATTTACAAAGGGGAACTAGCCTTAGTTTTCTGATTTCATGATATTAGGTTATTAATGAAATGCAATTTCAATTACCTTGTTCGTAAGGTATGTTATGAATTCCAATCAAAACTTTTAGCAAAGCATAAACTTATTATATTGTCAACTTTGTGACCCCAGATATCAAGAATAATTTCTTTTGAAACTGATAACAATAGTTGTTTACTTTTATATATCTGAGTGTATCCTAAATAATTGCCGACAAGTCTGGAATTTAATAAGATTTAAATTTGAAACGTCCTTGACTGGAAGTCTGTTGTTAAAATAATTATTCAAATCATGGTTTCGTTTTGTTATGTTATCACTTATCAAATATATTTGTTGTATTCAAACGATTTTTAATTGGTTAAACTTTGTCCATTGAATATACCAACCATTATGAAAGTTTATTGTAAGGAGAGTTCACTTCCAAAAAAATTATATATCTAACCGTGACGCGGCAAGATAAGATAATGTTCGCCGCAACGTTCATGAAAAAAAAATTGACACGCGTGTGTGACTAGAGCAGTTTCGATTGTTTTAGGAGTAATTTATTACGAGATTGTATAATTTTGTCACGCTAGGAAAATAATAATATGATTCTGAAACATAATGCCACTTGTCTTGGGATGAAAAGGTTGACGTATAGAATTTCTGTGTTGTCTTAAAACAAAAATCATTTTCACGTAATTGAGTCGTAAGACTTATGTTATTTGCAAACAATACAAAATATACAATAATAACAGAAATTCCGTGGAACAATTCCATAGTTACAGTATTTTTATTAATATTAAACCGACTTTTTTTTTAAATTATTATGGTAGATTGCTAACAAATTACTGTCTAAAATGTGTAGATGTTCTCATGTGAATGGGTTATCCTTATAATGCTAATTTTTCATCAGGACAACGCCGTCAGTCTTGCTAAACATTTAAATTCTGGTTGACATAAAACTTAGCTTTTCTGGTTTGCAATAAAACAAATGTTAGAATTATTTCTGCGAACTCAAATTTCTACCAAAGAAGTATCTTAGATATTCTTATACTCATCAAGGCTCAAATTTCCAAATTATTCAATTATTATGAAGAAATTTCCATTCAGCAATTTATCATTCAAACGAAAATAAATTACTGATAATTTGCGTTGATGAATGCTGCGAATTTTACTTATATAAATTTATGTATATCACCAACATAATTAACACATTGTGTCAATAAATGATTTAAATTTGCATTTTTGGCATAATCCTTGTTTATGCTAATATAAAGTTATGTAATAACGTATTTATAACCTCGGTTTTCTTGTTAAAGGTTTATAAAACGAGGGTAATGTTGTCAAAATAATTTCAACGTATTATTCAACATAATAATAATAAAGTTCGTATACTGATTCATTGTGTAATCAACAAAAAAAAAATTATTAATTGATTAACAGTTTATTTACAATATCTTCTGTACAAAAAAAATTTTATGATAAATAAAAGGGGGGGGGGTTATTTTGGTGGTCTTTCGTAAGAAAACGCGACGCGTCTAGACAATTTATTGATTGACAAGCGCCCATGGTCCTGATTCGCTGGCTGACCACTGCAATGCGACTACTACAAAAGAAGATGGTTTGTGGTGAGTCAGGAAATATCTTATATCCACGTTTAGCATGCTTTGGGGAGAAAAAAAAGTTTTAAAATATTGTTGCTTCCTATGTAGTATAATAATGACTCTAGATTCTTACTATCAGATTATGTCTCAAAAGGTTCTTCTGTAGCTTACTTGTTTCGATGGATATTTTGCATACGATTTACTGTATCTGCGGACTGTCTTATAATCTGTTTAAAGTTTACCAGGTTTTATTTGTAGGTCAATTTATTTCCGGTTGGTTTTAGTTGCTGCATCTATACAAAATTATTGTGGCATGCCATCTGTAATTCATAAATTCCTTCATGCATCAATATTATTTAGCTTTTAGATAATGTAGAATTTTATTTATAATTTTAGCATGTTCAATTTATCTATTAAGTTTCAAATCTAGATAGGGGTAAAGGGTATAGTTTACTAATCAAGAAGCATTGACTGTAGTGGTTTTTTTATGTATTGTAATGGTATTCTTGATAAAGGAGTATATTTTGCATTCTGCATGAGTTTAATAACTATTTGTGTTTCTATATGTTATTTTCAGATAGGTTTCCTAGGTGATGCTGATATTCAGATTGTAAATTCAAAACAAATAGGAGTTGTGCTATTATGGTGAGCAAAAAAAAATTATTTATGATTTTATGTTTTTGCAAACATTTCTTAAAAGAAATTATTGCAAATCCTGGAGAATTCAAAATGACGCTCCTAAAACGGATGCTATAACATCAAGGGATCCGCCCCTTTGTTGTTTGCAGAGCAATGCAATACGTTCGATATTTTATTATTATTTGTGACGTCATCAGCTGGCGTCCTTTGATCATTTCTATATTCCCAAAATAGTTTGTATCCACAATGAACGCCGTACAGTCTTTTTATGATACTTTAGATCAAAAATTCTTTCATTGTTTCTTGTATTATAATGATGAAGAATTAGTACTACATGTTTCATGCATTGATCTGGTCTCATTAACACTAACGAATGATATAATTGTTTTACCGAGTATCCTTGATTTTCAAGCTATAGCTAATTTGGAAAATGAAAGCTGTCTATTATATAGTGTTACGACCTCAATCGGTGAGTCTTTCATGCTTTGCCTAACCGAGGGCGACTTCGTTCACTGTACGATTCGCACTTTAGTAGACAATGCTGATGTTCCTTACGGAACCTTAAGTGATCCTTTAATCACCGTTACCATTCCATGGACTATCTTGACAGCCATAGAAATATACTTACGGTAAATATTAAGTTAACATATTTAACTTTTCAATACAATATTTATCTTTAAATTCAAATTTTTAATCCCATTGTTTAATGTTATTTCAGGCTGAATGGTTTTCTCGTCTGAGGTATTATTTATGCTGACTTTTCTTCTTCTTCGTGACGTTTCCCTGTGTTTTTCGTTATTTGTAAGGTAAGAATATTCCAGTTTTTATCATCTTATCTTTTCATTTGTAGGTTATATCCAAAGCAATGCCAATAATCCTCCCAAAATTCACTAATACTCATTATGAATTCAATAATCAATTTTCTAGCAATAACAAGTTTTGACTTAAAATCAATTATTTAGATAAGTTTCATCCAACATTCTGCCATCTTGGATAAACTCTCATGAGATCACATGACCTTTAGGCAACCAATGGGAAAATAATAGGGAGGTTACATTTTGTGGGTGGTACATTTCTTTTATGTATTTACGCAGCTTGTAGCTCGAGAATGATTGGGCCAAATGGTTAAAATCACCGTTCTTTTCAGGAAAGTAGAAAAGGTGAATAGCACCTTTTCATTCGACCAATCCATTGTTACTTCGGACAACCTTTCACAAGGGGTTGTCTTTTCATAGTAGAAATTTATAGCATTATGGGAGGGAAGTTATTTAGAACCATATTGATACGTTTTAGAAAATGGGAGACTTCCTGATTCAATAATATATTCTCTCGAGTTAGAAAAGTAAAAGACTTCTTGTTTTCGTGTTGACCTAAAAGTTACTTTCGTGTGTATTATCATTACCAAAATGGCTCTTCAACGCTTTAATTACACAATTAATGACGATCGGTTTAGTTGTCTAACAGTAAATTATATAAATGGAGTTTCTCTTCATTTAAGACGTGAAAGTTTGATCTCACATGCAGTTGTTAGGCAAAGTATTGACTTGCCGTCTCATGAATGTTTAGTGGAATTCTTAACTATTTCTCAAGAACATCATCGTATTTATAGATATCCATACTATGGAACCGAATATAGGTGTATGGTTGAGCGAACCGGACGTAATATCGTTATGAGCATACATCATTATATATATAATCCAGATTTTCCTGATTTAGTAATATTAGACGATGCTGAAAACGAATTCGTAATACCAAGAAGGGTTATTACAGCCATGGTTCGCGAATTTCGGTAAGTAGAATGTTAATAAAAAAAAATTGTATTATTAATAATTCTATAAAACCAAGTCAATCTTATAGCTCCAGCAGATGTTCTTTTGTAAATCCGATTCGTTTTACGCATGCGTCGCTCCATTGTATGATAAAATGTAAATATTCTGAATGCTGAAATTCATCGCAGATATACAAACGTCGTAATGGATCGTGTTCATGATCTTGTTGTTCATGACAACTATAGGCGGTTTTTAATTTCTTTTTTATATAATCCACCGGAATTAAGTATGCGCATTTGTGTTACTTATGAACATGTTGCGAGAATGGATGTTCATTGGTTTCATTTTCCCGTTTTTGAAATGTTCCAACGTATTTTAAACATTCGTAGAGGACATACTTATTCTTTTCGTGTCTCTACTCCTTTCGGAATATTTATTGCTCTAACTACTGTCGTAGGGGAAGAGTTTAAATTTGACTTTCGTGGTTTCGCTCCATTTTATGAAAGAAGTTCCAACTTTCAAAATGTTCTTTTCATGCCAATTTCAGTATTCTTCGAAGTAGATGATTTTTTAAAGTAAGTTTAGTACATTTCGATAGTCAAGAAGTAAATGGTATAAGTTCTCGCAATACAAAGCTAATTACTTGTTTAATAGTTTAAAACAATAAACGACAATTTATCTCGTTACAGTGATTATGGTTATTTGGATGCCCCGGTCGTGCTCACTGTTCCTAATACATCTAGTTCTCCTAGTGGTAAGTTGAAAACAATGCATGCAAAAAATTATGTAATTTCAAATTTAAGGAAAATTATTACTGTGGGGTGCGTATAAATGAAGCTTCACCTAGCCATTGTTGTTTGAATATAATGAAAAGAGGGGAATAGCTACTGCGCAGATGCTTGATGCTTTATTTTGTGATGCTCTTGAATACATTACTCATATTACTTGCATCTAGTGTAACTTCCGGTCTTGTTTGATTTTCGATCGATTCGTTAATTTGTGATCATGGATGCTACTCGTCATTTTACTGAGGCTATTTTAAATTCCGTTTTTACTTGTTCAGTTTTATATGATAGGATTAATTTGTACATAATTTTTGAAAAGAGAAATCCGATTACTTCCTTAAGTGATTCCGTAGCATTATTCACTCCTAATCCGAGATTTGTCCTAGATATTATAATGTTGCCCGAAAATCATGCTTTTGTTTTGCCACATCTCGAAAATACGCAGCTTAAGACTACCTTAATGAAACGTGGTAACGAAATAATCTTTTCTTTATGTTCATCTGATGAAAATCAAAATCTAATTAATGTTATAGCTGAAATGAATTTTCCGATTTCGTTAGTAAACGAACTCCGCGCTTGGTTAGTGTAAGTGTTGAGTAAAGATTTATCAGTTTTGTTAACTCATTACATATTACTAATGCATTATGACGTCATTTATAGGGATAGGAGGTTTCTTGTATTAGATAACTAAAGTAGAGGATGATTTTTATGGTGTGCGATGAAACAATAGGTAATTAATTACTAACTGCATTTTTTAAGCCAAAGCTACTCATTTGTAGTCTAATCAGTCACCTGTCAGTGACGACTGATCAAGATTCAGCAATATTTGGTCTAAAATTCAATATTTCCAAATTAAATTTTTACTGATTATAGTTTCCTTTTCTTTTAGCTTGAGTGTGTGTGTTATTGTCTTTTGTCTTTGTGTGTTTGAATCATCTTGTTTCTACGTTTGTTTGTTGTGTGTGTTTCTCTTACTGATGAAGATTTGGATTTTCGGCTTACAACCCTTCTTTTTACCATGCAAGGTAAGAAATATTTTGTTTATTATTTTAAGTTACTGTTACGGTTAACCTCAATAGCTTCAATATTATCACTTCAAAAAAAATAATTGAAGAGAAAGAAAAGGGAGGGAAAAAAAAATTTAGTTGTCTGCCAAAGCTTTTGTATTACAGCGAGGGAAATTATAATACGATTGATTTGCCCGAAAGGTTCTAACGCTTTTAGATTTATATAGAAAAGGTGGGGGGAATAAAATTGTCATTGTTACGTTATATGGAGGGTTCAATTCAACTTCATTTGCATTGTGTTGATTATTTCTACATTATACTCAAATTTCAGCTGTTCTGAATTTTAACCGTTTACACCATTGTATACCTAGCGTGGCTTTACGAGATAGGAAACGAATTTTTATATTAGTATTTACTAGCTCAGTTCGATAGTTCAACGTTAATGTGTTTGTTCTCTTGTTTGTGACATTGTTCCACTATCGTCAGTGATTACTTTCAGCAAGTTCAAATATAACATTAAACACAATGTCGCAACATCACAGTCTAGATATTTATCACGGTATTGTTTTTATAATTTGTTCTGATAAGCGAGATTATTAATTTTAGTTCTTTGCTTTTATAGGTTCCGATCTTTACTTATGTGACTTAGAGGTTTCCGATAATTTTGTTTACATTTCATTAATAAGGCAGTCAATGGCAAATGGGGAAGTTACAGTGATGGGAATCAGGTTGGATTCCCTTGCAATTTTAGTATCTTCATTAGGGTTAATAGACACTGGATTAGTTCAATATGATATTGTAATGGACGGAGTTATAACTAATATTTGCAGTATTCGTGTCGGTGACTATATTGGCATAATGCTTGATTACTATGTGGGAACTGGATTTCCCTATCGTTATGTGCAAATGCCTATGTCGCTACTTCGCGAAATAGTACGCATTACACGTGAGTAATCATAAAATTTTTCAACATTTATAAAGAAGCTAATTATTAAATTAATTCTTAGTTGGTGTGGATAATGGAAACAATTCAAATTGATTTTACAACAATTCACCAAGTGAAAAGTTTGAAAATTCTTGGTAAGATATAGTGTTGTGTTTATGGATTTTATAAAATATTAATACGATTTCTATTCTTCTTTCTGTACCTGTGATCAATAGGTAAAGTTAAAAGTTTCCATCATATTTAGGAGAAAAAAAAAAGGGAAAAAAAAATTACTATAATTTGACCTGTATTAACTCCCTTTCCAAAGAAAATGGATGGCGGAATCAGATATCTGAAATGGATATTTTCATTTCCCAACGGCCGTTGTAAAATTCCGCCATTCATTCTAAAGGTTCCATTATTCCCTTGAAGCCCTGCCCTAAAATGGGGCATGTACAATGCCATTTTACCTTGTTCAAGGCATACCAAAAGCGTTCTGATTGGCTTACCTGTATAATATGGCTTTGTATTGTACCTTTTAAAGTTGTCCTTTGCATTGTATCTTTTTTTTTTAAATCTTCCCTTGCCATTGTCTTTTCCAAAATTCCCTTAGTCTGTGATAAGTTTTGTGAACGTTAAGTTATAAGTGTAAAAGCTCATAGTTTGGAAATATCGTAAGTCGAAACCCAACACACCATTTAAGAGAAAAAAAAATTGATGTTATTTCTACTATCATTGTTTGATTAATGAGATCTATTCTCGATGGGTTTTGTAATATCTTAAAGTTTATAAATTAATAACCGTGTCAAGTTACAGTTGAGTCTAATTATTCTACAAGCAGAAAGAAAGTGAGGGTTTTATTTTAAATTTCGCCTTCTTTCTTTGACAGGCGAAGACTGTTGCTGTGTGTTTATGTGTCTGTGTGTCCCTGTGTGTCCCTCTACAGCGTGTGTTTCGTGTGACTAAAATCATCAAAACTGAACATTTAACATTTTAATACTTTATTGTTTATATGGTATCTTATAATTTTTATAATTTAATATTTATAATTATCTTCTTGTAGTAAAGTGTTCCATAAATTCGACGAAACTTGTTTTGATTTCTGAAAGCCCTTACAGGTCTATCAAATAATAATCAAAGTTTGGGGGGGTAAGAGATGTAAATTTAAATTTTCATTACCTTATGAGAGGATTAAAAAATTTTTTTTTTTTTTTTTTTTTTTTTTTTTTTTTTTTTTTAATTAATCCAAAAGGGTTATCTTGAATTATTCAACATTTTGCTTAATCACAATTGAGACAAGAGTCATTAACCGTCAATTTCAACATTGCGTGCAAGAGTAAGGAAAAATTCATGCCATGAAGAGTTCAAACATCTCTCCATCCAGTGGTCCATTTCAATCAAGAAAACATCTGTGGATGCTGCGACCCTGTGTCCACCCTTTAGGTTTGAGCTTGTGGAGGTAAGAAATTTTATTTTCATTTGCATGCAAAATATTTTTTGCAGATTTTTATCGCGAATTTTCTTATAAAATGTTTACGTTTAATAAAATTTTCGGTTATATTTATTCATCTTGGAATCTTAAAATTTGGTAAATGTTTCTATACCTTTGGGCAATTTTTATTTTAAGGAAACATAAAAGATCTTGTGCTGGCAAATCATATCTCTATATATTTTTTATCTTAATTTTCCTTAAATTAACTCTCTCAAAAAATCTCCTATCCCATTTAAATTAATCATTCATTTATATTTACGGATAAAGGAATTTAAATTCGTCTGTATATAGTTACAATGTTTTGGAATGGTAGTTTTCTATGCTTGAATTTTCAGTCCTTAAATCAATGGAAGTCCCAGCTGGTAGTGAAATGCCGAACATTTCTTTCGATTTTTGCATGAATCATTATGATTGTCAGTCGGCAGTCCTACCAATGATCTACAAATTGCTTCTAAGTCACAAATAAAACATTTGTATTGTAAAATACCATTACAAATTCTAACAGTTGTCAACGGTTATGATTATTATTACGTTAATTCGCAGTACATATAAAGTTATGTAAATCTTGAGAGAATAGAGTTGCGATGACAATTCAAACCGGTTTAAGCCATGCAGTTACTTAATTTTATTCTAAAACAACGAAAGGGTATCGCAAATCTTTGCAATTTATCGGGAACTATACATTTCGTTACAACTAGGTCATCCTGCTTGTTAGTTTCCATCACAACTGCGGGATTACTTAGTTGCCAGTATCAAGGGATATTAAATCGTCTTGTCCTTGAAATCTCGAGAAGAAAAAATAATAACAGTCAAACAAGAATAAAGTTCCTTTTTTTTTAGTATTTTTATAATTCATGCAGTGTATCTAATGATGTAAAATATAGACGCTCATTCTATACAACTTGACTAAGAATTTTAGTAAACTCGTTATGCTCTGTATTCTTTATACATAATTAATTCAAGCACAAAAGGGTTTTGCCCGGTAATTAGTTAAGATTGCTATTGTGGAGCTGCCATCCTCCAATAACATAAGTAATTGAGTTAATATTTTCTCATATTGCTATTCATGCAATGTCAATTTTTAGACCTAATCATTATTGAAGATTTTAAACAGAAAACTATACGTTTTACAATGTACATAGTTTTAAGAGAATTTTCTAATTACTTTATTTTTAATGATTTATTTTAACAAGCAGTAGTAATGAAATTATTCTTGAAAATTGTTAACCTGTTCTCATTAGAATTACTGGTATATATTTATAAAAAAAAATCAACCTATGCATTGTTAATTTTGTAAGAAATTATTCATTCTGGAAAATTTAATTTTACATTTTTATGAGAAGTTAAAACAATTATTCCTTATGTGTCACTAAAGGTTAAAAAAAAAGGGCAGGTTTTCACCGTGTATTACTAGTAGTATGGTATTTAGGATGATCAAATTTACTTGTTCTTATTAACTTACTTCTGCTCAAATATAGTTTTGTTAGTATGTGTAGGTTAGGTTCAATGTTTTACGGTTCTAATATCTTATGATTATAATTATAATCAATGTTATGGAGTAGTTAACTATGATTACTATTTTATATAATACGATTTAACTCATGTGATTTACTCCGAAGTTTATCATGTTAATTCGATAGCTGTACTGAACATTGTACCCAGAAGTTATATGAAACGTATATTAATCAATTATGACTTAACTTTAAGATCGTCGTTTTCAGCATTTTTATTTCAGAGTCATCTCTCCAGAGTCTGCTTGTTCTAAGTCATAATTTATTTTACGCATACAGGGATTTATAATTACAATTAAATTACATCGGAAACTGAAAGTAAAAAAAAATATTTGACATGCATTATATTTCAGTATCGTCGTTTTCAGAGTCTTCTATTTCAGAGTCACCGTCTTCTGAGTCTGTCTGTTTGAAATCATAGTCATCTGGTCTGTCAACGTAAAATCTACGTAGCTTAGATATATGGACATCTTTAACAATGGGGTTTTTATTAGACCTATATAAACGACGTAGTGTTACTCTACAACCACCTTCAATGTTTTCCACGATAAGAGGGCTAATCCATTTACGTTTTATTTTATGCATAAAATCTTTTTTACCAATAATCATTTTAACCAAATCATTTACATTGATTACCGGTGTCTTAAACTTGTTATTGATGTAGTTTGTTTGAATTTCTTTCGCTGTCTTCATTTTTTCTATGACAAATAGCTTTAGTTTTTCTATATTTTCAATTGATTTCTGAAAAAAATATTTATTCTCGCTCAAATCAATATTATGGTGAATAAGAAAACGTGGTTTCCTATGGAAAATTAACTCAAATGCACTACATTTATTGTCCGTATGACACGTTGTGTTTAATGCAAATTCCAATTCTGGCAAATACGTAGACCACTTCTTGGTGTCATTTTCCAATATACATGACAGAATTGATTTAACAAACTTGATAGTAATTTCCGCTTTACCACTAAGGCTATGAAAATCAACTGTAGCAAATAGAGGTTTAATATTTAGTGTTTTATACAGCTCGTGATTTTGTTCAGAAGTAAAATTTGTTGCTTTATCCGAGCATACTTCTTCTGGACAACTGAATTTATATATAATATGGTTCAACAACGCGGTATTAATAGTTTCAGCTGATAATGAAGAAATTGGCACCAAAACAGTATATGATGAAAATGAATCTACGAATACACAGATATAACGACATCTAGAGGTCGTTGACGTTTGGAAAGGTCCGGCTAAATCGAATATTAT
>JAQIWE010003103.1:0-12200 GCA_034698565.1 Campodea plusiochaeta | reverse complement strand
ATATTTCTCAGACCAGGATCAAATACTTCAATACATTCGCTACCACCTATATCAAAGGTAAGAGAAATATTAAGTTTTTTATTTTATAAATGTTGGATGAATCAATGGTAAAATATTGAGGTTGAGTAGCTTGAATAATCAAAATGGAATTTAATTTTCCGTGATACATGTATTGTAAGAATGTTTCCCCATTTTAGCGAAAAAGTAATATTCAAAATAATACGCCCAACACTGCACTGATGGAATATTTATTGCTGGACTACCGGTTTCGAATCTACACGATTCATTATCGGGTCACTCATTCTACAAATAAAATTAAAACATGGTGATGAAGCTCATAGAATTGTAAATTTTTAATCCATCTTATAATGTAAGTTTTTATATGTTTTATCGATAACATTTTAATTAATTTTAATTTTGTTTGTAGATTAAGTGATCCGATGATGAATCGTATAGATTCGAAACCGGTAGTCCAGCAATAAATATTCCATCAGTGCAGAGTTGGGCGTATTATTTTGAATAGTATGTTTACCTCTGCTTCCATTTTACAAGATACGAAAAAGTAATATTTTACAGATATTCTAGTTTGAATAGATAGTTTAAGCTCACAGGTCTTACATTCATATTTGTTAAGTTTGTCAAAATGGAGTAATAAAGACCAATAAAAAACTGTATATAACTGGTAATATTTCAATATGATATTACATAACCTTTGATAATGATATTACATAACCTTTGATAATGATATTACATAACCTTTGATAATGATATTACATAAATATCGAAATATTACCAGTTATATACAGTTTTTTATTGGTCTTTATCACTCCATTTTGACAAACTTAACAAATATGAATCAAAGACCTGTGAGCTTAAACAATCTACTCAAAATTATTTTGGAATATGTTGCAATTATTATTATCATTACTGATATTGTGATTTTTGAAAATGATGAAGTAACGTGTAACAGATAAGCGAAACCAGATCAAAATGCAAACCCGTTTGTGAAATTTTACCCTGTAAAGTACAATTCAGTTAACAATAATCATTAAGCAATTCCAAATCAAAACCTATTTTGAAAAATCAGTTTTAACACATTTTTCAGTACGAATTACCTATTACTCATAAAAGATTCTTAACACAAAGGAAAAGTTATTCTTTGTAAGTTCATTGTCTGTAAAATACACAGCTACCACTGTCAAATGCAATTACATATATTAGAACCCACGTAATGGCTTAAATTCATGTATTTCGAGATATGAAGAAAGTCGAAGTTCCAAGAACGTTCCTTTTTTACGTTTGTAATATAATTTAAAACTGAAGTGATCGAAACCAGATGATATCGAATCTATAACATCAGAGCTCTTTTTCTCAGCTGGGACTCATAAAATAAGACCAAAAGATGGTCTTCTCTTCTTCTTCTACTTCTACTCAACTAGACCAAATGGGAATTCAGAAAACTTTCATTTTGGATGGAAGAAAACCCAAGCAGATATTTTCACCGTTTCAGAAATTATTGACGAAAGTTGAAGATTTCAGCAGGATTGAAGTCAAATATGAAGTAGTTTAGTTTTTTTTTTTTTTTTCAGTGTAACTGATTCAAGTAGTTGTAGAAAATGTTTCTTTTATTGTAGTTATGAATTTGAGTAGCTGCATATCGTAATTTCCTATGTACAGAGTACAGTACTATTATTATAATATGTAACTCATTCTTAATTTGATGTACATGTAATTGTTATAAACTTTCAATTTTTTATAGAGAAAAAGTGCTCAAATCCACTTTGATTTTGTAATTGTAATATTTTTATCCGTAACTCAGTATGAATTCGTGTTTTGACCTATTCTTTATAAGATCAATGAGTTCAGGAATCAGGATTGATGATATGAAAAGTAATATTATAGTGAATTTTCAATCATAAGAACTCTAACCGTTTAACCCATCAAGGGTGTTTCTGACAACCGCCAACTGATAATCCCTTGTTAGTCTGTTTAAATTCTTTGACTTTCTTGCGATTTGTATAGAAAATAGAGAATTTAAACCACTCAAACAAGTGGACAAGAATGGGTTTACTGTCGAAACAACTTTGAAGAGTTAATCGATTTAGGTCCTTAAGATTTAAAAAAATTGTATATATACGACTCGTAAAATAACTGAAAATTCATCGTTAATCATATTCAAATTACCTTATTATTATACATATTTCTATTGCAAAATGAAGAATACTGCTGAGTAAAAGAGAATAAAATTTCACATATATTGAAAGAAATACGAAAAAACGAAAGTGGCAAAACAAAGAATCGTAAAGTTTACTGGAAAGAAATGAAATCTGATAAAATCCAGAATAACTAAAGTCTTTTACTTTGTCGTAACGTGAAGTTTTTAGACATTTGTGACAAACTCTTTTGTGTTGTGGCATACCTGACTTTGAGTAGCCTTTCGAATTTGCTTCCTTTCTCCGTTCATGGGTACAATACAGAATATGTCGCTTGGCGAACTTTACAGTTTCTATACCAGAAGCACGCGACTATTTTACAACTCTCTATGTGCCCTCATTTTTTTTCGTCCAGGCATCCGGAAAAGTTTTTTTTTTTTCTTTTTTTTCAGCCATCAGTCTCGTCCGAGTAAATAATATGTAAAAGAGTGCCTGTACTTGGCGTGACATAAAAAAAAACTTTCCTTTGGCGGTAAAACAGAGTTGTACGTCATACTTCAGATGCTAAAACTCTGCAGTACAGGTCGATGCTTACTTTACAACTTTTTTATACTCAGACGTGGTTTACAGATTGATCCAAGGAGATAGGAGATAAAATGAAAAGAAAATAGTTATAGTATTAAATTACTCATTTTATGTTCAGGCAATACGGTTACGAAGAAAGATTTCAGTGCTGTTACTATATTGTTTCATAAGTTTTTGCGTTTAGTTGGAGCGTTTTGTTGCAAGATACGGATTTTGAAAATACTTCTCCGGAATAAGAAACATGTGAAATTATCGGAGGGTTCTCATTTTCTAAAATATTACAAGAATTTGCGATATTGAATGTGGTGTTTTTCTTTTTATAATTTTACAACGTAGTTATTCAATATATTGGTTTTATGTATTTCAGCAATATTTTTGGAAATTATTTTACACAGAATTATTAATAATGATGCTATGATCACATTGACAAAGAAAAAGGAATATTCGGTAGAATAAAGATTCTATTGTTTTGTGGGTTAAATCTTGAATTATTATTCACAGATAAATTCAACTTCTCAGGTTAACAAATTCACAAATCGAAGTAAATAATTTCCTTCTTCTGATTAATAGAAAATAATATTTGAAAGTAAGAAGAATGGAATAAATACAAAATGATTCACTGCAGTTATTTTGTTTATTCTATTTCGATTGTTATTCTTTTAAAACATAATACATTTCATTATTAATTGTAGGTAGGGAATAATAATTATTTACGTCAGTTATTATTAATTCATGGGAATCATATTATTAACTGATTGATGTATATTTATATTTATAAAGAGTAGATAATAGCATTTGATGACAGCACTGATATTGATGTATATGTGGTGTATAATATAATTTATTCTCTATTGACATTTACGACCTTTCAGTGACAAATGAATGGAAAAATTTAAAACAAAATCGAAATGTGGAATTTACAATGATTGACGTTAATTCATTTTTATTCCAGACTGTTTCAATTATTGCGAGAGTCAGATATATATGATATTAACGATTCTATTACTTTTCACAGCAACTTTTCTTTGACATTCGATATGTTTTCTTTTTTTAAATATGACAGATGATTTGAAGTTGATCAAACGATACAAACAGCTTTCTGTAAAGTAAAGAAAAGGAATCAGAGATAAACATTTAATTCAGTCAAAAATTTGGATATTCCATACAAAATGAGTATTACTGAGTATATATTTTATAGAATCAGTCAGCAAATTATGTCTAAACAATTTTGCCACATTATTTTTACATATATATGCTTTGCCTGTAATGTTATATTTCTTATATAAAGATGTTACTGACATTAACTACTGAAATATATTGACGTATTATCGAGTATTGTTTACTGCCGGTTGCGAATTGTTACTTTTTAACAAATTCTGGATGTGATTGATTAGATAGTACTTTTTGTCTTATTATAGAGTTGGTGTCGATTTTATATGCTGCAAAATGCCATGAAAATTCGATGGCTTTTCTTGCGAAGGAGTTCTATCAACGCTATAATATCAGAAACTTATTATAGTTTTGTTTGATACATTATCTTGCAAACTTCATCTAACTAACGATAATTTTTTATCCGGCTCGAAATATTAGTAACTCGTCTTCAGATCTACTCCAAAAAATGTAAGAAATAAAGTTTCCTATTATACTGCAAATTAGGCTGTGACTATCTCGAATATCCTTCACAAACAAAAAGATGGTAGATTCCTAGATTTCACCTTTTAATATCGGAATTGTGATGAGATATAGAATAGTTTTTAAAACTAAGCATAAAACTATATACGTATTTAACAATATTTCAATCTCAAAAAACATTTTAAAAATATATTAATGAAATCTTCAAATATCGCTTTCAGATGGGATCTCTCGTCATCACTGTTAAAAACTTTTCAGGGTGTTGTGATATATACTGAGAAATCAGAGCGAAAAAATCGAAGTAAATGTTTAATACATGGTGAAAGAACTCTGGGCATGTGTAGTTAGGGAAAGTTTGAAAAAAAAAACGCTCTTCTTCGATTCTTCCTATAGCACCGCACACATGTGGTACTAAGGCTTGCGTGTGCCACGATGGAATGGGCAGAAATAAAGGAGATATTTAGACGTTGAGGATACATGTCACAGGGACTATAAATGGACATAACAACATTATTAATATTTTATAATGATCTATAATGCGTTTATTGTTTTATAATCGGAGTTTACTACGATTTACCAAATTGTGAATACTGCCAATTTTTAATTATTCACAAAATGTTTTTGAAATGAGGTAATATAGCTAATATGAAGTTTCATTTATTCCTG
This sequence comes from Campodea plusiochaeta, assembly GCA_034698565.1. Classification (NCBI taxonomy): domain Eukaryota; kingdom Metazoa; phylum Arthropoda; class Diplura; order Rhabdura; family Campodeidae; genus Campodea; species Campodea plusiochaeta. The sequence continues at coordinate 7,164 of JAQIWE010003103.1, read as the reverse complement.
CAAAGTCCTAAGAAATGAAATCCAAGAAACCATAATAAAAACAAATTTAGAACAGCAGCTACTATTGCCAGACTTATTGCTCTTCCAAATGGTCTGCAAAAACTGAGATTATGGTAAAATATGACTTGAGATTTTTTTTTAAGCTCTAATTATTAGATGAGAAAAAAAAGCAGATCTTGTTCATCCTATCACTTTGAACTGAGTAATGTTTGAATTTAATAACTTCAACGAAATTGATATAATAGATTACTCTAAGGATAACTTATATAGTGTAAATAATACAAATAGAACATTATTAAACGAGTTGACAAAAAAATAACATGAGGTTTTATTAATAACGTACCTTATAAGGGATTTTGTTGTTTCATGTTACATAGCTAACTTCGCTCATTAGTTTTGATTAATAAATATTAAGAGGAGTGAAAAATGTGTCAACATTATAAGAAGCAATGAAAATAATTCTTCCTCCAGCAGCTAAAACCTCAAAATGACAAACCTTCAACAGTATCACCTCTTTCCACCATTACTGCTGCGCTCATTTAATCTTCAAAAGTAATTTTAAATGAAAAATTTACATCTTCTCCTACAGTTTCCTCATAAGAAAAGTAACTGTCATTTTTATTGCAATAATTAATCCACTAGGAACACTTGTAAAGTTCTGTATAATGAATCAGTTTATATTAACAGGGCCACCTTTAGGCATTAAACACAAAGGTTAAAGAAGTGAAAATAAACGAAGGTCGTTTCAAACTTTTTGAGTACTTGGATGTTTCAGAGAGAGTAATTTCATTCCTTTAGTTTTACGTAATGTTAAATTCAGGTGAGCGTTTTTTAATCAAAAATAATTTTCTAAAGAAAAAGTCACTTTCTCGTTAGCCCTCGTACATAGCACAATTCTGAACTTTATCAGGAATCTGAAATAACTGGGATAATCATGGTATAATGTAAAGATGAGGGTGTGTATTTACTGTCTATGGAAAAACCTACGCAAGATATACTTTGGTGGGTAAATATTAAGCAAGAAAACCTACTTTGTCACTCTTCCTTATACATTTAAAATTAATAACGATACTATTTTATTTATTTTTAATATTTAGGCATTTGTAAGTTGCAGATTTTCTTTTTTATTAATTAACAGTAGTGCATACTGTATGTTGCGAAAACCCTCAAATCTAATTTTCTTTTCTTTTCTTTTTAGGTAAGAATGGTTTCCTTATGACTTCTGACATATTATAAGTTTAAAGTATCCAGCAATATCGAAGAAAATACAGGTATTGTGAGTAGCAAATAATATTAACAATATTATCATTAATACTGTATAAGTTATGAAATTTACCTCCTTGAGGAACATCTTGCTGATGATAATTAAATAGTAATAAATTATGAATGCAACATTTGAAATGAAGACTAAAGTTTTAATAAGCATTATAACTAGTTTAAACTATCTTATAATGTATTTCATAGATTAGGTCATTGTGTCACAATTTGTCTTGTTTTGTTTTTAATTAATTCTTCCAATGTAAGTTGTCAGAATATTCATTTTAATTATATTTCATTTCAGTTTTATAAAATTACGCCAATGCATCTAATTCCAAATATTAACAGTTTATAACTGTACAATACATTAACATAGTAAGTTATCTAATCTACAACATTCACTAACATAAAATTTACTTCTAGTATTGCTATATCATTACTGCATTCAATATGCCATATTCATTGCATAATTATTACCATTTAAATTTGAAAACTGTGATTTAAATGGGTAATGTAATATTAAATATATTTTTTGATATAAAATATGGAAATATTTCGAGGAAATATTAATTATTTCAATATGTATTTTTTTAATATGAAAACAGAAATGTATTGTAATATTTTCTAAACTCATATTACTTGTGACTTTGTTTCTGACATCTAACGATCGATTCTGAAATGCAGCCTGCTTTGAATTGCACGGCGTTTGAATGCTAAATACGACCTTATCAAAAGAAGGCAAAGGAAACCTTCGACAAGGTACAGAAAGTAAAGGGGCATATGTTCGGGTGTATTCACGATTATTTCAGTCATGGAGGTATGCTTTAAATAACTAGGAAAACGCAAAATTTTCTTTAGGCTAGAATATTTATTTTCCAAGCGTCCAGAAAGCTGGTTTCATTAGATTTTGGGAAATCTGTCTTTATTCACTGTACAAATACACATGCCATTTACCTATAGCATATGACCTGATACAAGGAGCTGTAATGATGATAGTTGAATATTTTCCCGTGCATACACTAATATTGTTTGTTTTAAGTATTTTGTTTTTAATCGGAAGGTAAAGAATACGCTTATTTATTCTTTATTGATTTCTCCTTCAATTTCTGTACAGTACTTATAAATTATAACTTCAATTAAGTAAGAGAAATAATATGAAATAATATGAAATGAAACAAATGAACACCTCAATTTCCAGAAATGATACTCGTAAAATTTTAACATTTAATATAAAAAAAAACAGTTCACTTCAAAAATTGGAAAGATTTTGCTAATAATCAAATCAATATAATATGATATAATGAGCTTATAATAAGCAATAACTAGCCTATTAGAAAGAGGAATTATCATAACGACCAATTCAGAATTTTAACCAAATTAATATTAAGAATAACGCAATTTACCCCGGTAGCTGCAGTGGAGAGAGCGACGGATGTGATATCCGGAGGTCGTGGGTTCGAATCCCACCCGAGGTGAAATTTGTATTTATATTAATTTATTGCCATGAACAAAATCAATTGAAGTGAACCTCAAGGTAAAAATATACTTCTAAAAAAAAAACCTTACTCCATAAACCTAACAGATGAAACCATCCCACACATAAACAGAGAAAATACAGTCGCTTTTGAAATCACGAAACGCTAATGTTTGAATTAACACTAAACACACATTATCACATAATATAAACCACTAAGATCCCCCCTCCTCCTAACACATATCTTTCTAAAGGTATTCTTCAACCCATCTCTTATACCTTGATTGGAACTAAAAGAGGATAGAGAGAGGGGGGATAGGGGGAGAGGAGTTAAACACACAAAGACGGGGAGGAGTGGGAGGGAATCATTGTCGTTAAAACGAGATTTGCAGAAAGTTGGCAACGTTTCCTTACTTGTAACCCCATCATCCCCCGGAGGAGCACTTCTTCACCTCCTCCTCCCTCCTACTATCCCCCTCTACCCCCATTTTCTACTGAAATATGTTTCCTCTCTACAGTGAGACGTAATCACAGCCATAAAGATTATTGCGAAAAGGATTGGCATTTTAAATAGGAGTGAATTCCAAATCCACACTATTCTCTCTCGTCATGTCGTTCTTCCACTACAAAAGGTTAATTCTCGGAGCCACAAAACAAAACACTTATAATACCCGGATGAATATAGGGTGGTCATTTTCTCGAGATTCGAGACTCGAGAGTGGGCAGTGAGATTTGGTCAAATATTTGTAAGATTGGTGATGTTTTCAGTAGGAAGATTCATATAGATCTTTATGTTTATTTGTGCCTAGCTGTAGGGTATATGATTTAGCAATTTTTTATAACTGAAGTAATAATAAAGCTATAAAAATCCATATCTGTTCTCTTCAAATTTTTTATGAAGTTATTTTTAAACATGAAAATTAATTTGCAGTACTCATCTTCTACCTAGTCATTTCCAGGTGAATATACACGTGACTTCCGCTTATTCGTGAATTAAAAAGCACTTCGGGTTTCTGAAATTAATTTTCTCATTTCTAAAACATTTCGAAAAGATATTTTCAGAGTAACAATAAAATTAAGTTTATGGTTGCCACTCGAACGTATCTCTTCGAAATTGATTTCATGCACAATTTCTATTTTTCCATCCCAACTATTGCAATTTCCCTTGCTTACATTGCTTATTGTGTAATGTGTATTGTTAGTTGCTAGTAACAATTTTCCCTTTCGATTTGATTCTCCTTATTGTAGTCATTGCATCCATAAGTGAATCATTTTTAATCCCTGAAAACCTATACTAATAAGGAAGGAGACAAAGTTTTATTTACAAACCTCCACCACATAACAAAGTGTAAACGTGAAATGATGTAAACACTTCAAGTGGCAATCCTACATGATGGGTGCTATGTAGTGTATGCAGGTCATGTGTGGTATTTAATTGGCTCTTTTGAACACATCTACACTATACGCTATCGTTCATCCATCCATTCATTCACACACATGTCACATCACTATACGATACAAGTGTGTTAAACTGAAAAGGATTTTTTTTTATATACATATTATTATTATTACTATATGGTCTATGTGATGTGCTATTCGTTTACATTTCCACGGGTGTGGGTTAGAAGGGGGGGGGAGACAAATATTAATTGCGACGACATTAATAGCCTCCAGGGCACAAGAGCGGGGTGTAGGTAGGTAGGGTAGGGGGAGAGAGAGGGAGTTCTGGGGGAGGGATGGAGGGGTTGAACCAAATCAAATATTGGAATAAACTGGAGTGAAAATTGTGTTATTTTTGATCGGCATTGAAGTAAATGCATTCCATCAGTTTCCGACGTTTCTTCTGTATACCTACGTGCGTGAGGGGGGGGGTGGAGGAGGGAAAGAAGGAGGGGAATAAATATTTATTGACGTTGGGAGGGGAAAGAAAGGAAATTTATTTTGTGTTAGTTAACATTAGACGACAATAAATTGTGTTGGTAAGAGTCACGTAGAGGTATAGGGATTGGCTGTGATGTCGATGTAACTAAATCTGAGTTACTACAACAAAAAGTCACCTCCATAAACGCTGCTTTCTCTATAAATAATGTTTTCTTTTCATGATACAGTGTTGGAATAATATTTTAATAGTATTAGAGTTATTGAATTAACTGAGTATTTCGAGAATAAAACACAGAATTTTTTTTCTCTCTGAATATCCTCCCTATAATTGTCCATTTTCTCGATCACTTCTACTGCCAAAATGACGTTTGACTGGCACGGTGAAACTATAATGTAAGACAATCAAAACTAACTAGCCCGTCTGGCATATATAAAAATTTTCAGTAGTGAAACCTTACTAATTTCAAATTAGTTTTTTATTGTTTGAAATTTGGTGGTAAAATTCATGTCCTAAAAATGTTATGCATTCAAATAGGGTCACTGAATCATCAAAAATCCAGAGAGGATAGAAACATTTTCTAGAGAAACAAATCTACAGAGGAATTACGACCTAGGGGCGAACCACTCGTGATCATGAGGAACATCGGTGTACAAATTTTCGGAACACCGCCATGAACATTGCCTGAACACCGATGAACTCCGCCTGAACATCAATGAACACTGATGAACACCGAAATCCGGTGTACATATTTTGTGAAGTGGTTCAATCCTTGATTACAACAAAATCTTCACTAAATATTTCGACTACCGGCGACTAAAATATCGTGCTAAAATAGCCAAGTTCTTTCCTCAATGGAACAATTGAATTCAAGGAAGTCTCAAAATAATATCGATTCTAATTTCCTACATCGTGATACAAAATAACACTTTCAAAACTGCATTATACTCAAAGTACACACATTATTTCTACATCCACAAAATCCATAATAATCATCACACAACAAAAACACGCACGTCTAAAAAGTAACCTGTCAAACGAACAACCAATCCCGTTAATTTGGACCAATTTTATGTGAAAGAAAATATTAGTCGCAAGTGTGTAAGTCACTCTATAGTGAATATACTCTAGCATGGTGTGTATATACTGTCAGTTTTCTCTTTAGTCAGTCCTTAATTTCTGGAAAGGGTAAAGGAAGCGACGTGAGCACGAATTGCAAATTGTTTGTTAATGTCCTCCCATCTATTATTCATAGAGAACCCTCCTCTCTGTTTGTCACATCCATGCGCATTTCTATTCAACATTAAAGACAACTGTGTATAGTACGAGTAGAGGAAAAGACAGGCATAAATTACCAAACAAATAAAGATTATCACATACACAATGCTGTATTATACCCAAAGGGAAACTTATTGTGTTATATGGTGGAGGCATTGGGGTTCCAAAGGTGATGGGAAAGGTGCTGTGAAGCTGAATTATTTATTAGGTTTTCGAATCATGAGTTACATATTTAAAATGTTACTTATTACTGTGCAGAAATGGTTCTGTTCGTTTATAGGTTTAGTTGAATTTTTTGGTGCTTTGTGAACTTTCTCCGGAAGTTTGCAATATTTACAACAACATACTGCACACTATATAAAAACTTGAGTCTCAAATACTTACTTCAATCAATTCAACATACCGTAGAAAATTCAAAACTATTTATGTTATACTAGCGACTCATCCAGTTTTTCGTGCATTATTCTGTGTTATTTTTTGTGTGTATATAAATGTAATTAACTATCTGTAACAAATGCATGTTAGATAGGCTGTAGGCCTCAATAAAACTGTTTATCTATATCTATCTATTCGGATTTATAACGTAAAACACACTATTTAAAACTGTTGTAATATTTGTGGTACAGTGGGTACTTTACTTTTAAAGGGCATTGTTTTTTTTTAATCTAAATTGAATGATTGGAAACAGTTTTTTTTACACATCATTCAATTTCAGTTACATTTTACAATGCTAAACTACCCCTCAGTTAGGGTTAGATTTTGTTAAAATAGCCTCAGAGGCCTATTTGAAGTTTTTCTTAATAAACCATTCTAAGCTTGTAATAAACTCAATTTCTTTCTCTCTCCATTTCAGTTTGTTGAATTGAAAGGCAGTGTGTTTAAGAAGTTCGATAAGAACAACTTATTTCAGTTATCGTGTAGCGATATACGAGAGAGATTTCATTTGGTTGTGTTACTATTCATTGTTATTGTACAGACCATGAAGGAATATGCTTGGAGGGAAGGTAAAAATATTTAGGAAGTTTTAAATATTGTCAGAGTTTGTATAATATTGCAGTCCTAATACTTTTGATTTATGCTTTGTAGCTTTTTATAAAATCGAGAAAATTGCTTTTTTGCTGTACAATAATAATTATACTGTCTTCTTCAAATTGTTAATATACACATAGTTTAATTTGTTTTAAAGCTCTAGATTTGACTTAAATAGTTGTACTTGGGTTTAACCACTTATTGAAACGCAATATTTCTTCAGGACGTTTCGCCTTTATTAATGAAA